>BKCP01009404.1:1716868-1785627 GCA_008636005.1 Striga asiatica
TTTTTTTGCTGAATACAATATCAGATCAAATGCACATAAATTTACATGATTAACCTCTGATGAGGATCAAGCCGACAGCCGTGACAACAATAGTCGACGGGACCCCAAACTTTAGATGGCTCCAAAAGGACAGGTTGTAGCCATAGTGTTGGGCCCGACGGGCCTGCTCACAAACGATTAGGTTAGCAGCCGAGCCCAATAAGGAGAGGTTACCAGCCACTGTGCTGACCCAAGCCAGTATAAGCCAAGCTTTCTTTTCACTCGTTGGCGATATCATGGCTGCAGAGGCAGCCACCCTGCCACCTAGTAACAGGACTGGAAAAACGAGCCAAGCACGATTTTTATAATTATACGAGTAAATGAGTTATGAGTAATTGTTATAACTATCAAGTAATTGCAAACATAGGTAATCACAAAGTTTTCTAGTTTTGTACACACTTCTCTTTTGCATGCCTAACTTGAAACATTTTGCACTTAGCTCCCTGGGAACTTGACTTGGACCTATCACAATTCACACATGTCGACTTTTGGTTGCTCGAAAATTTAGCGAGAAAAGTCCAAAAAAGTTCTACAGCAGCATAAGGGTGCTTTCATTTTCGTCATGAAATAATTTTGTTCGTGCTTTTTCTTCACTAACACCAATGAGCCGAACATTCACAAACAGTTGATAAGAACTTAATATTCTGAAAATTGCCAGATAAAAAGCACACTCAAGAGAAAAAACTTGTGACACACACCTGTAGGCACATTTGAGGCCACATTCGAGAGGATTAGTATAACAACTGCCAGAACTGAAATCCCGCCAATATGATCGATTTTCGAATACGGCTCCATGAATTCCCACACCGTGCTCGGAATCCCAGTCCTATTAAACCCATCCACCGTTATAAACATCCCACAGAAGAAAATCAAGAGCGAGTAAGACACCTGCAGAAAGATGAAGAGTAAAGTAAACACTACTACAATCATCAAGAACTTCTAAACACAAAACATTCACTCTGAGAATCAATCCAAGACAATATTTTTTTTTTTTCGAGCGAAAACAACAATATATATATATATACACGTATGTATTTTGCGCGGATCACCTTTTCGAGAGAGGGTCTAGCGTCTTTAAAATCAAGAACGGCGAGCGCAAGCGCGGCCGTGATTGCAGTCCAAGACATGTTGAGACCCATAAGCAAAGATATCAACATTCCCAAAGTGACCAAATAAACACAAGCCTTCCACAAAGCCCTCGTCCACTTCCTCGAAAAACCCAACTTCCCCTCCGCAAACGAACCCAATCCTCCGACCCCTACCCCATTGACCGACGAGCTCCTCCTCGAACAAAAACCTCCCAAATCCTCCAAATTCTCACTAACTTCCAATCTCTCACTCGGATTTTTCTTGATCTCACCTTCCAAGTGGTGTCCGTTCATGCCGAGCAAGCTGCGCACACTATTATTCCCCTCGGACAAGTTACCTCGATTTCTAAGGTTTGACTCGAGTGGACTCGCACCGGTTGACTCGAGAGCTGCGGTCAACTCTTGAGAGTTGAGGGACGCTTGGTGGGACATAGTGGCGGGCGAGAAATTGTGAAAATTGATGTCTTCTTCGCCAACGACCTCCGTAGAAGCATCTTCCTCGTCTTTTTGCACGGAGAGCAATTTCCAAAACATACATAGGAGAATAAGAACATTCACGAAAACCCCAACTAGCATGGCGGGCAAAATCCCGAGCAAGAATCCTCCGAACGTGATTCCACTCTGAACCGCAATCACGAGATTCTGTGGGTTTCCGATTGGCGTGGCTGCGGAGCCTATATTCGCGCTCGAGGCAAGTGCCAGCAAAAACGGATGTGGCGGGAGATTTTGCTGTCGGGCGATTTTCAGCACGAACTCTGTTAAAACGACACAAGAAGTGTCGTTTGTGAAAAAAGCGCTGCATATAGCGGAAATGAGGCAGATTCGGCAGAGGAGGTCTTTTGCACCTCGGCTTTTGTAGGAGAGGAGTTTGCCGAGGTATTTGAACATATCGGCTCGTTCGAGGTAGACGCTAACGACCATTGTCCCGAAGAGGAGGCCGAGTATGGGGAGGTCGATTGCTGCGTAAGCTTGTTCGGGTGACATCACTCGGAAGAGGACCATGAGCATGGCGCCCAAGAGTGAGCCGGCTGTGCGGCCCACGGGCAGGAAGGGCACGGCAGGGAAAACAGCGAGTACCCAGAATACGGAAAAAGCTAACGAACCGAGAATTACTTTTACGGTTGGGCCCATGACCATTTTTTTTAATTGAGGTTAATAAGGGAAAAAAAATAATGATAAAAAGATCAGATTTTTATCCCTTTGGAGTGCGGGTTTTGTGCAGAAAAGAAATGGGGATCTGGAAAATGGAAAGTGATATTGCAGAAAGTTTGAATTAAATGATTGGGGAAATTAATGAATGAGACCTGGGAAGCTGCGAATCTTCGAGTCTGGCAGTACAATTTGACACAAAATTGAAAAAGAGTTCTGAAATTGAGGAAAATTTCAGTAAGTGCTTAAAATGGAGAGTAATAATTAAATCGCCATATACGAAGAGAAATGAAGAACCACAGAACGATTAGAGACATAAATATCATTCATCAAATCGCTACAAGGAAGCTACTGGCAGATATTCGAGCAGAAAATCTAAGAACCCAATAAACCAAAAAGATTCGAACACACAAAAATCCGCAGAATTAATGATTTCATTCGATTCAGGACTGGGAAGGCAGGAAAACAGCAGAAGTGATTTTAGAAGAGAAATCACCTGAAACCACCTTTTTAGCTTGCAGCTTTCATGGGGACTATATACAGTTAGCTTCGGTTATTTTCCTTGTATAGGTGCTGCAGATTTGAGTAGATATTTTCCGGAACTCAATGATTAATGGAAAATCCTTTGGGGTTGACTTGGGGATTCGACTTTCCAGAAACACGTCAGCACTCACAAGTGACATGAGATTAAAAAGTGGGATGTTTCTTTCTTTTTTACGGAGCCCCGCTACACGGGTGCACAATTTTAAGGCTATTTATTCAGACTTATAATTATATACATGAATAAAGAAAAATGTAGGGAATTGCATAATTTTAAGGCTATTTATCCAGACTTATAATTATATACATGAATAAAGAAAAATGTACGGAATATATATAGTACGTGACCCGCGAGATATATTTATTTGGAGAATATTATATTATAAGATGCAATATTCAATAAAAGTTTATAATACGCAAGAATTGTACGATGTTCAATAAAATTTTTTTTTTTATAATGAATTTAAAGATATTCTAAAATATAACAAAAATTAATTTTTTTATTACAATTAGGAATTTTACTAAATATAAACTCTCAATCTATGGTGTTACGTTTAAGTCTAAAACATTAGGAATTTTACCTCTTTTAATCAACGTTTAAGTCTAAAAAACAATAGAGTTATTATAAGTTTTTTTTCTACATCTTTTAAAACATTAAATATGAGTAGTTAGGGCTAGCTTGTAAAATAATTAATATATTATCTCACTAAAATATTTATACTAATAAAAATTTAATTTTAGCATATAAATTTATCCCTTGATATAAGAGAAAGTAACAATTTTACATATTGTTGTTCACCATATAATATTTAATTATTATTTTATTATATAATAAAAAATGAATATTGTTAAATAGGGTAGTAGAATTGTTATAAAATTATATTTATTTTTTTTTTACAATATGGATTTAATATTTTTTATGATTTGATAATATAAACAAATCTATACTTAACTTTGACAAATAAAACAAATAAATACTTTAGTAAGTATTTAATGTATATACTAAATAGGAATATATTTGGTATAATTAAATACCAAATATAATCAAATAAGTCAAAGTGTACATTTTTATTTGATATTTAATTTTTTTATTATTAAAACCTTTTTATTATACTTACCTTTTTAAAATAAAACAAATAAATAAATCAATTATATAAATAAAATATTATAATACCAAAATAGTAATGACATTTAATGCAGTTGACTTTTCTGGATAATAAATGTAGTAAATAGAATATCCTTTTATATAATATAATACGGAAATAGTAATGCAATAAATGCTGTTGACTTTTCTGGCTACTTAATTTGGTAAATAGTACCCCTTTAATATAAGTATAGATGATTAATCTCACAATTAATCAACTCACAAGTGACATGAGATTAAAAAGTGGGATGTTTCTTTCTTTTTGATGATTAAACTCACAATTAGTCAATTGAGTTCGAGCGTAGTCAAATTCGAGTTTTAAGGAGTTTGAATTATATAAATGATGTAAAATTTTTATTTTTAAACGTTAATGAGTCGGGTTCGTTTAATTAACAAAATGAGATTGAGATCTAAACGAGCGAGCGAAGATTACGAACAACTTGCTTTCTTTTAATATTTCTATATACATCATGACATCTTATACTTAGAGCTATTAAACGACACAAACAGCTCGTGAGCTCGACTCTACTCATTTGTTAAAATGACAAGCCGAACTCATTTAGTTAATGGCTCGATTCGTTAAGCTTCGAAACTAAAGATTTTTATTGTAATTTTGTTATATGTCATCTCATCATGGCTCTGAGCTCGCTCGTGCTCAAGTTAATTGTTGGAATATTACTTGTGAGTTGTCCCACATTGATTTTATAGGGTAAATAAGCTTAGTTTATAAGTCTAGTGAGCTATTCCTCTCATCACCAATTGGTTTTGGAATGGACTTCACTAAGGTGCGCTTCATCTGGTGGGATCACACCCTCTTCCTCAGGTTCTAATATTAATTGAGATTAATTAAGACTCTTTTACACATAAAGGTCAAGACCAACAAATTTGAAGGAGCTTTTGCCCAGCTTTAGAAAGAGCAGGAAGAGGAGAAGGAGAAAGCAGAGAAAGAAAGACACGAAGAGAAAGATTCGAACGAGGCAGAATCTCATTTTCCATCAACAGTTCTGTAATTATTCTCTCTCTCTCTCTCGATCACTCTTTATTTCTCTATGTATGAAGTTTAATGTGTTATTTTTTCCAGATACTCCTCAAGCTTTAGTTACTCAGCAGTCAACAAGAAGCTTCTTCAGGTACAGTTATGAGTTGCTCTAATTATATCTGAGAATGCCGAAACTCAAAGCTGAAAGAGAAAAGAAAAAAGTGTGCGAGGATGAGCCTGATTTTGTTTTAAAATATGGGTTGGAAAGTGTTTTTTGAACATTCATTCGAGTGAACTGTGTAAGTAGTATTAGCCAGTCCCGTGTTACTTCAGATTGAAATACAGTTAAACTGCTTTATAGTTGCATGCCCAACATTCTTGTATACTTTACTTTTTACCTATTTCTCTTCATTTTCCTTGTTTTACACCCAATTTCTTAAGGCCTGTGTATTATGAATCCAAAAACTTCCATAGTTGGTTCGGTGATGGAGGTGCTAAAAGAGAAATGAGCCCGCTCGTGAACTCTCTTCGGTTCAAGCTCTTTTAAAGCTCATTAGTGAATGAGTCCAGCAGAGTTCGGCTCGCTGAGAATTGAGTTCGACTTGTTGATATTGATAAACGAGTCAACCTTGAGCTTGTTTATCAGCATAATAACTCCCGGCTCGAGCTCGAGTATGGCTCAGCTCATTTACACATCTATTCAAGAACGCGGTATAAAAAGAAAGAAAAAATCAAAAAGAGGAAAACCTTAAAAACAACAATTTCACTTGGACATCAACATCAAGCCAAGCCCCATAGAACTTGCAATCCAAATTACCAACATTCATCATCAACTAAAAGGCAAAACAAAACAAGACACCACCAAGTTACAAAACAAACTCGTTAAAATCCATTTCAAAAAAAAAAGAAAAGTAACAATCAACAACATTATTAGCCATCCAAATCTCTCAATAGCCTCTTCAAAGTTCAAACCTCCAACAAGAACTCCTTATCCTTCTCCAACCTCTCCATAGCTTTGGCCTCCAAGCTAATCTCCACATCAATGCTCCTCCCCCCACTTTTACCCGGGTACAAATACACCATCCCGTCAAACCGGTTGTTCGACCCGCTCCTCACGCTTTCCGGGCTTCCCCACCCGAAATCCACCTCGTACACCTTAAACCTCGGCGAACTCCCGACCGCCACGCAGTTCACTCCCGCGTCCTTGTACTGAAAAATAACCGGGCTCGCCTCCCACTCCTCGTTCCTCTTCTTGATGGCCTCCGCATTGTGGGCCTCGATCGCGGCCCGTATGAGGCCCGGCCCAAAATCGTCCGGCCCGTTCGCGACGGGCCCGGCCGGAGCCACCGTGAAGATCGCCTGGATTAGGTTCCCGAAATAGGTCTCGGGCATCGAGGGCTCCACGCGGGCCCGACAATCGGCGAACACCGTGAAAACAGTGTAGTCCTCAGGGGCGAGCCCGCGGGCCCGGGTGACGGCCCGCCACACGTGGGCCGAGAGGGATTGGAATGTGGTGAAGGGTTTTGGGCCGGGCCCGACGTTGGCTTTGCGCTTGATTTGGTCGATTTGGGGCTCGGAGAACTTGAAGACCTTCTCGCGGAGGAGGGGGGTTTCGGGCTTGCCGTTGGCGGCGTGCTCGGGCGCATCGGACGGTTGGGAGAGGTTGAGCTTGACTCGGGTGTTGCGGGCCTTGGTGCGGTCGAGGAAGGGACGGGCCGGGTTGGGGGTTGTGGGCCCACTGCAGATGTGGGCCCACGCGCTCATGAAGTGCCACGTGGAGGTGCCGTCGAGGATGGCGTGGTTGAAGGCGCAGCCCATGGCAAGCCCATCCTTGAGCTTGGTGAGCTGGAATTAATGAAAATGAAAAAAGGAAAAAATTGAATTAAAATGAATTAGTTATTCTAACAGTGAAAAAAAAAAGAAGGAAGTTTACTCTATTGTTATTTGATTGTTTGAACATTGAATGTTTAGCAAATGTTGTGCAACATTTGTATATTACTGTTGAATTAGTGTGGCAAAAATAAAATATTAGACCTGAATTGCTGAAATTCTCTAAGAATTTCAACAAATGTTACAATGTTGTATAGCCATGTAAAATTAAAAGTTACAGTTGATGGAATTTATCGGACTGTCGGATTGAATGAAAAAAAAAAATTGCTACTATTTTTTAATCCACCATAAATGCGAAGGCTGCAATACAGGTGGAGTGTAGGACCAAGCTAAGTTAATACGATGATTTTCATGTAATTGGACCCCACAGTCATTGATTTCAACAAACTTGCCTACTGGCTACATCCCCAAAAAGNTGTTGTTAAATCTTCTTAGGAAAATGTTTATCAAAGCATTGTATTATTTAAAGAATGAACAAAATTTGTGAAGTTAAAAAGAAAATAAGCTACTTATTTAATAAACGACCTCTCAATTATCTGTTTGAACCCGAGTTGAAACATTCCATGAATCAAGACAAATGAAAAATGATGTGCTTTTCTTAAAAAAAAAAGAAAAAACAATTCAATTAGTCTCCTAATCCGCTATCCCCTGTATTCTCCTGTCATTCAAAAATATATAATAACATATGTATATTTTTGTAAAAAAGTAATTAAATTTTAAAATAATTTTTCTTATTAATTTTAAAAATTTAAAAATAATTTTTTTAACCAATACATGGGTGTTGTATAGTAGTTTTTAATTGAAAAGGAGAAATCGTTAATAATTAAACATGCCATATATTATATTATTTTATCAATGCAGCTATTTATTTTTTACCAAATATACATGTGCTATATGTATTATATCATTATATGGAATATGAATAATTGGGCTATGAGCCTGCTCGTATATAATTTGGGGTAATGGAGTTTACAGATCCTTTAGTTTGACAAAGGTCAAACCAATGTCCAGTCCACCACTGGTCCAATGTCTAAGCGGTCGTGGACCATTTTTTTTAATTTTTGGATCACGAGAAACAAAATCACACTCCAAAAAAAATATATACTATATACTTCTGTCTGTGAGGCACTGAATATAATAAACTAAAATAATTGGTAAAATGTTTTTAATTTTATGATAAAATGCCTTTTTAATCCGACAGTCACACATTTTAGCAAAAGTTTTGAACCAAAGTATACAATATACTACCATCCGTCTACTACATGAGTGTATAAAAACAAGAAAAAATAAAAAAAAAAAAAATTATAGAGTTTAGTATTGTAATATATACAAAATAAATAAATGTAAGAAATCTCATTAGAATATGATGTTAGAATCACGTTATGAATTCAATTCAAAATTTTGGAGTGTGAAGAAATTTGTTAGCATATGAATTCAATTCAAAATTTTGGAGTGTGAAGAAATTTGTTAGCATATGTTTGCCAAAAAATTGAAAACATTGTTAATTGAATTATCAAATAAAAGAATAAATAAAAGAATATAAAAGAATTAATGTAGATATGGTATTAGTTAATTCAATTATCAAATAAAAGAATATAAAAAATTAATTATCAAATAAAATATTAGTAACTCAATTATCAAATAAAAGAAACATTGTTAATTAGACATTGATCCCCTGTCAAATAAAAGATCTATTGTTAACTCAATTATTAAATTCAAGTGATGTTCAAAATTGAAAAATGAAATAAGGAAAGGAATAGTTGTGTGATCTTTAAATTTAAAACAAATTTAGTAATGAAAGAGAGATTGATGGGAGGCAATGATATACGGTGGAAAAATTAATTATGGTACTTTCCAAGCCAAATTTATTTTTAAATTTTTTATTCGAACCTAAATACAAATTATGATATTGTGACATATAAGATTACAAAGTGTGAGAGCATGCACTTAAGCTCAGCACGTTTTGAAATAATATATGGTGAATTATTTGGACAATTTTGACTTTCTTTCCAAAAATGTACTATGCAATATTATTCATTGCACCTAAAGTAGTTACTTATTTTTACATTATTATATTAAATAATTTTTAATTAATACATAGTCACTTCATAGAGTACTTATTCAAGCTCAGCCAAAGTAGCTCATGTTCTAGCTCGTGCTGGTTAACAATTTAGTCGATTCATTTGTGAAAGTTCAACTCAACTTGTTTAACAAGCCTAAAGTTTTAAATGAACATTTCACAAATGCAAAATCTCCATTCGATAACAAGATCGGCTCGACTGTTTCATGTATAACCCCTAAAATTTTTGAAAAAGAAAAAAAAAATTGTCGTTCTTTTACTGGACTTGGTTCTTAATATAGAAGAAAAAAAAAAATTGAGTTGTTCTTTTGTTCTACTCGGCTAGTTTAATATACCATTAGTTGTTCGATCTCATTACTTAAACGATTTTCTGAGTCGAACCTAATTGTGTTCCTCCATTCACACAACAAATTAAATTCAAAATTAATTATATATATATAAAAGAGAGAACATTTTCCGGCGAACCTGCACCGCCAGCAGCGGCCGCTGCAGTCCCTCCAGATTCAGCACCCCATTGTACGGCAGCAGCTCCTTGAACTTAGACGTCCCCTCCTCCGCCGTCAGCTCCGCCACCGCGATATCCTCCGCCGCCGCCGTCACGACCTCGACCCCGACAGCATCACCATCATCGTACACCACCTTGAACACGCCGTCCTCGTCCTTGTCCAATTTCCCCGCCAGCTGGTAAAAATCCTCCAAAACCAGAGCCAGCCCATCCTTCAATTTCTCCACCACCGCCTCAAAATCCTCGCAATTTTTGTACACGAGCAATTTTTGATTATAGAAAAATGCTAAATAAGGGAGATCGAAAGTGACCAGCTGGCACTCCTGCCGGGCGATGGGTTTCTTGGGCTTCACGTTTGCTTTGCCGAGGATTTTCACGTTTCCGGCTTCGGGCTTCTTCTCCTCCTTGGAAATTTCGCCGGCCATGATTGGGGCTTGAAGTGATAAAAGGAGAAAGAGTTGGGGAGGAATGTGTTATTTTAATGAAATTGAATTTTGTTTTGGGGGCTTGGGTAAATGGGTTTTTGGAGATATACACATATTTATAAGGGGGAATTGAAAATGTTACAACTCTTGTGTGGTTGGGATTGCATTTATTGGGTTTTGATGGTACAGTTGTGAAACATTTATTGCCACCTTTTTTTTCCCTAGCCGCTGTGTTTTTTGGTGGGAGTTGAGTATTTGAGTTAAAAGAAGATGCTTTTTAGCCCCTTTTTCCCTTGCCCGTTTTCTTTTGGCTCTCCGCTCTTGCATTTGTAATTAGGAATCGAGTTTGAGTTCTTGATATTTACTCTGTTGCGAGGCCTTTTCCGGTCGACTTAAGATTGACCTTTTAAGTTAACCACCCAATGAAAGTTCTTGTTACAAAAATTAGGAAAATACGTAAAAATCTTTATTATTAAAACCTAGCGAGCGGGTCAAAACTAATCGAGCCTTAAATAAGCTCGAACTCGGTTCGTTTGAGGAGTCGAACCAAACTTACAAATGACTTATTCTGTTTAACAACTTTAGATAAGACCTAGGTGAGAAGTTAAAGTAAGTCATGGAGTTTTACCAGTTTTTTTCAAGTGGAACGAGTTTAGTGATCTGAGCTCGACCATAAGTTCGTTTCCCATAAATCGAACGGTCATTTGGCAAGGGTTGGGTTTAAAAATCTATAAAACATTGCACAAATTCAGGTGACTAAACTATTAGACAAATTGAATAATCATGTTTTTTTAATAAAAAAAATATATATATATATATATATATATATATATATATATTTATATTAAGAATATATGGTACACTTCTATTTGAGTTTTGTCCACTTCTAACTTGTTAGAAGTGGACTAAACTACATCTTTCTTGTAATGACATAATGAGAATTACCACTAATGTTGGTTAGGACTATCAAGTAGCAAAATGTTACTTCTCTTCTAGTGTGATTCGTCTCTTGATTTACTTTGCACACATCCAAATAACACATTTTTTTTTTTTTTTTCATAGTGATAATATTTCTTTTATAATAATAAGAGTTTTGATTTTGACAATTAGTTGCATCCGTGACTAATAATTTATTTACATATTAACCATCACATTTTAATCCTATAATTACGTTTTATTTAAATGCATGATAATCAATGTCCTCAAACTTGATTGTGGATGTGAGAATATTTAATTTGTACAACTTATGAAATTAAATGTATATAGTTGTTTAACATAAAATTATACCAACAATGGATAGGGTCGTTGCCCCTAAGAGACTAGCAATTTCAATAGTTGACCATTTTCCTTGTATTTTCTACTTGTTTACATGTTGGTCAAATGATTGTAGAGGTAGCTGCTCTATGCCCAAATCTAAATAAACGGCTGATTATTATTCAGAGCTAAAAAAATATTTATTTATTTATTTTGTTTAATGGATCAATAATGGGTCATGAAGGCCTGTGCTCTTCCCTTGGGCCCCATTTGGGCTGTCAACCAATTGACATCTGATCATATTTATGAGCCCCTCACAAAGTGCACCAAATCAATGTGTATGAGAAGTGATCTAGAGTTGTTCATTAATCAATAAGTTTTGTTTCAAGTATTTTTTCCCTTGTATTCTAATTTCAGTCCAATTTCTGTCTAAGTGATCATATCATACTAGGAATAATGCAATTTTCTTTGCCAAATGTACATATTTGTACAAAATTTTAAATGTATTTATGGCATTAATCGCTATCATACATTAGGTACAAGGCCCCCAACCAAGCACATGATAGAATGAATCCCATATGGTCATTCATATGTACAGCTTGTAAGTTTTACTGCATATAATATACATAGTTTCATATAACGAGTAATGACATGTACGTAAGAGTGTAAACGAGTCGAATCGCGCTCACGTTATCGAGCTTGATTACTGGTTCATTTATCAACATTAATGAGTAGAGCTTGAGTCGAATCTAACGAGCCGAATTATAGAAACTTGTAAAAAAATCCTCTTTTCGAGCCGATTCGACCTCGATTAACTAAACGACCAGAGTTTTGCTTGTTTTCCAAACGAGCAGAGCCGAAGTACTCAAGCAGAGCGAGCTTGCGAGCGGCTCGTTTCTTTTAACAACTCTACTGTAGTGTGAGAACAGTAAAAACGCTATTGATTGCGTGTATAACTATTTCTCATTATATTTAATTCTATTTTTAATTTAGATTTATTTTTTAGAAACAACAAAACTACAATGATGATGATATATGTGCATGTACATAATAACACTTTATTATAATATAATACAAGAAAAAAAATCGTCATACATAACTAGAAATAGTATCATGTTCGGTTCTCACTGTTCGCGCACCTTGCGACGCAAATGTTACCAACTTTGATTCCCAATTGATGATCAACATCCATAAGAGCTAACTTTGTATATATACGAGTTGAAATAATAGTGTCACGAGTTAAGCCAACTTTGATTATCAATTGAGGATCAACATAAAGAGCTCAGCTAACTTAATATACGAGTTGAAAATTAAATTAAATTAAATTAGATTAAATTATAGTGTCACATGTTTAATTAGGTCACATAAATTATATGACCAAAGGGCTTGGTGAAGAATTCAAGTTGGTAACATTAGTACCGGAATTCAGAATTTCCTTTGTCACAAGGTTTCTAGCTCTATTAATCGTCATAAAACATAGATATAAATGCTCTTCCAACTCATCAAGCTGCTCAATAAAGCTTTGGTTATTCCTCCTGAGCTGGCAAGCCACCTCATCACTGGCTCCGAGCCGATCATCCCCTCTATCAATCCACATCTGCACCAAACCCTCCACGTGTTCCAGCTCATTATTCAGCCGAGCCACGTGTCGGCTAATTGTGTCCAAGTCCCTAAGCAAAATGTACGTCCCCTTAGCAGCCGATTCGAGCTGAGCCGAGCATCTAGCCAGCCTGTCCACCGAGACCAGCTCGAGCGAGCCCATTAAAAATCCCGGCCCAGCCACGAGCATTATGAACCCGTGGGCCGCGACTATGACTATTAGCGAACCCGTGATAGCCACGAGCAGAGCAGCCGAGCCGAACCTGAGCTTCTTGAGCCGGTTGATTCTGGATTGGGTCCGCTGGCGCCGGGACTCGAGCCGCTTGAGCAGTTCCGTGCAATCGGTTCGCACGGACTCAAAACGGCTCATCGATGGGGCGGCCGTGGAAAACGGGTTGGATCGCGAAAACAGGGTGATTCGGGCCAGGACTAGAGGCAAATGGGCTATTTCCCGGCCCGGCCTGTTAGGGTTAGGGTTGACAGGGCTTTCGAGGGAGAATTTGTATCGTTTTCTTATGCGGTCGATGTCTTTGAGGAGAAGTCCGCACAAGTGAGAGGCGTTTGATGTTAGGGAAAAATACTCGATTAGGAGGGAAAATATTTTCGGGTGGGCTCGGGTTAAGTTGAGGATCCGTGTGGCCGTGGATTGGTCGGGATCCAATAGTTGCTCGGCAAAGAGACGGTAAGACGGGAGTCGGGCGGCTGAGGTGGAGCCGAGGCTTCTATGTGTGGTGAGACGGCCTTTGTTTAGAGTGAGAACGTGAGTCCAAAAATCGTTATACGATTCGGTACGGAACGCGTTTGCGTACTCTTCTCGGATGTCGAGAGATTCTGGGTTTGGGTCGTCTGTCTGGGTCGCTATACAAATTTATGTAAAAGATAAGAGAAAAAGGTTTAAATATGTTTAAATGTTTAAATGTGAGCAACAGTACGATTCAGTGATTATCGAGACGTACCGTTAAATGGGAATAACTTTCTGATCCCTTGCAAATTGATCTTCATTGTATATTTTGATTTGGCCTACAAAAAGAACTGCAAACAACAAATACGAAATGATTTAAGTAATATTATTTAGAAATTAGCGGGATTAATCAGCTGAAAAAAAATTGTACATTGGAAAAAGGAGCAATTTTCATATAATTGTAATTCGTGTGGCTTTTATATGGTCGCAGTGGAATATTATTCGAAACTATATGTTGCTTTGCTTGGAAGAAATAAACTGTTTATTTTGATGGTTCTTGAAGCTAAGATGACAAAATATTTGCCTAAATTGTACCTTAGAAGGAAATTACAAGATATGAAGACACTCAAATGTTAGGGAGAAAACATTTCGTAATATTCTTTCGTTTCATATGAGATGATGATGGTCTGACGTCATATCTTCTCATCCCCTTATATCCCCTTCCCCTTATATATTAATTCAGAACGTGTTGAACCTATGTGGCAGGCTCGCATGCTTCGGGATCCTATGTGGCAAAATTACATGCTTCGTTATCTATACTTATATAATAAGAATTAACATTTATCCAAAATAGTAGGTCAAATTATGGTCAATGGCGGATTTGCATTAAATATTTTCCAAAACTGGTAAGTTTTTGTCCTTTTCACACTTCTCATTAATTATGTCATTTTCACACTTCTCATTTATTATGTCCTTTTCACATTTTTCATTAATTATGTCCTTTCACACTTCTCATTAATTATGTCATTTTCACACATCTAATTAATTCATTAATTACGACATAATTATCATAAATCATTCCATCTGAACTTTTGTCGTTAAAATGTATAGCGATCTGTTATGACCTTATCCCATTGATATTTCCATGAAGCGTCCTTATCGCGTTCTATTTTTTTTTGTAACCACTCTATATCAATAACCCGATATTTGGTTAATGATAGCACACGTTTTTATTTCAAGGAGCGGATATTCTTTGACCTTTAATTAATCTGAACTGATTGCCTTGACTTTTTAATTTTTAAAAACTCTTTTTTTTTTAAAAAAAAATATTTCGACTTAAGATTCGGATTTCATTATACAAGTAATCGGATTGTTTGAATGAAAATGAATGAAAAGAACACAAAAAACAAGTAGCCTTACTCATATAACAAATCCTAGAATATTAGTTTGTTCACCAAAAAGAGACAAATCCTAGAAATCCTAAAATATTAGTTTGTTCACCAAAAATATTAGTTTGATTTTTAGGATTTGTCTCTTTTGAAAATATTAGTTTGTGATAATGAGGAATTACCAAATAATCAAACTCATAATGTTGTGTACAAGGAGGTTTTTAAAAATATATGATTGTTACCGAGCTTTTTATGATTCAACAATGTTCCTATGTATTTTAATGATTTCAATTTCGATCCTACGTGAGGTTATATTATTCTTCCAAATTTTACATTCCGTGCATCGCACGGGTTACGTACTAGTTAGGGTTGGATAGATTTAGTTTACTTTTAATCTAAAAACATTTAAGTTCGAATTATCTATAAATATGTTGATTATTTATGGTAGGGGTGGGCGCGGTCTGGGACGGTGCTGGATTTGACTTGTCCGGATACCGATCCCACTTTTATGAATCGGTCCATGAACGATCCGGAATGAGGTACCATCTCCACCCATGTAATACATGAGTGTTGTATTAGTTTTTAAATTAAATAAAGCTTTATAAAAGTATTAAAAAAGAAGACATTTCTTGTACTATCTGGCATGTTGTGTTATTACCGGTATATCTAAATTGAAGTTAGTACAACCTAGTAATTTGATAAAAATAGTACTTAATGAGTTACCATACCAGTCGCAACTAGGGTTGCAAACAAGTCGAGTAACTCACGAGCCGAGTCAATGCTCGACTCGAGCTCAGTCAAATTCCAGCTCGAGTCGAGTTCGAGCAGTTAATCGAGCAAACGAGTCCAGTCTCAAATATCATTTCAAGAGGCTCGTAAAAGTCGCTTGACTTTTTATTTACATAAATACCCTATATATATAATTTAATTATCAATATTAGAACACTAAGGCTAAAATTGTCTATTTAGATAAAAAATAGTACCTTTATATTTAAAATTTGGTTGTTAAAATTTTGAGCTGAACTCAAGTCATGTCGAGTATCGAGTCGCGCTCGAGTATTCTTGTTTTTTCAACGAGTCGAGTCGAACACTATTTTACATGGCTCGTCGAGCTCGAGCTGTGAATAAAAAAGTTCGAGTTGCGCTCGACAGGGTCTGTGCTTGACTCGACTCGATTCGACTCGTTTGCAGCCCTACAAATGTATAGTCTTATTAGTACTACATAATGACAAATAAAGTAAGGTATTTAAAACATTGATCATAGTTGTTTTAGTAAAAGAAGAGGGTAGACATTTGTTTGTGACTTCCTACACTACGAATATTCTAAAGAGAACCATTTATAAATTAATTTATTGATATATATTTTAATATACACATTAATATACATTTACTGGATAAATGTGAATGATTTATAAATTAATATACATTTATGGATAATTGTGTATTTTCAAGCATTCAATGACTGCGTAACAAAATTGACGCACTATTTTTTTATGTTTGGATTATATAACTAACTTGCATACAGAAACTAACCCATATATTTTCACTATATGTAACATTAACGCGAATAAAAAGAAACTTAATATTGAATTTTAACACGACTCTGAAAAATTAATCAAAAAATATGTAAGAAAACATGTTATGTACACCTATGTATATATTCATTATATACTTGTATCATCTTTTAAAAAACATTAGGCAAGAATAATTTTATGTATGCAAATTTCTTTGCAAAAAGAAAATGATCATCACCAAAAGCGACATAACAGAGAAAAGAAAACACGTGAGCCTTATGGGCCATATATATCCCGAACATTGTTACGCTTTTTTAAAGGACAAATATTGATCAGAGAAAAATGAGTGGACAAAAATTGACTAAAAGCATATAGTCTTTAAAAAATAAAATAGCTAAAAATCTTAAGAACCAGATTTTATACATGATAAATCCACATGCTTGAAAGGTTGTTACACAAATTTCATTTCCTGTACATAATAATTCATTTAATTGTCTTTATATTAAGAAAGAATTAAAGATAAAAAAATAATTAATAATATTATTTAAGTCGGACATTTTATCAACATCAAGTTTAGCGTGTGTTATTAAAAGAAATAATTTGAGTGAATTAACTCAAAGTGAGGTTTTTTTAGTTAACTAAAGTTAATTTAGAAAAAATTGTATAATTAATTGTTAGTGAAATTTTGAATTTATATTAAAATAATAATTAAAATAAAACAATTGAAATTAGTTTGATGTAAAAGTATAAGAGAGATAATATGAAGTGATGGTTAATTAGTTAAAATTATGTAAGTGGATAAATAGTAAATTAAAGTTGATATAAGGTATAAAAATAATTGGTTGTTATTATTTAATAATTAATTATTATTATTTAATTATATTTATAGTATTGAAGACAGTGAGGCTAATTTAAAATTAAGTTAAATTTTGAGTATGAATTAATTTGAATTGAGATTTTTCTTTTACAAACATAGCCTTTAACCATTTAAACACACACATTCATACTCACACTCTGACACAAATATTTGTCCATTCAAATAATTAAAAAACTTTTGCTTTTCGTTTGGAAAACAAAAAAAAAAACTAATAAAATTTTCACTCATCACATTTTCAAATCAATTTTTAAATTCCTTGTTATAAATCACATCACAAAATTAAACTCGCTATATCACAACACAGTCAAAAGTTTCGTACATAAGTAAATATTTTATTTCTCTTTTTCATCATTATTATAATTTTTTTTGTAATCACTCGAAGCAAAACATAAAATCAATCCGGTGCCAAACTCAATCGATACGCTAAAAGTCATCCCCATCGTAACCCAAATCGTCCTCCACCCGATCCGCCACGTCATCAGCAATCTTGTCCTCCAGCGCATCCACACCCTCCGCCAGCGCGAGTCCACCCAATGCCCCTGCGACCGCACCCACAGCCAATCCCGTACCCATCCCTCCGAACTTGCTTTTCTTGTGCTCCTCCCCATACCCCTGCTGCTGCCCGCTGTAACCGCCCTGCCCGTAGTACCCACCCTGCCCGTACGCCGGCTGCTCGTAGATCGGCGGCGGTGCGCCGTACGCGCCAGGATAGCCTGCCGCAGGGGCCGCATAGGCCGGAGGCCCGCCATAGGGGCCACCGTACGGCGGTGGCGGATAGTACTCCCTGGTCCCCGACGGAGGCACGCCGTACGGCGGCGTGTGGTAGGGATCCGGCGCGGGGTACCGCGGCGGCTCGCGGACGGCGACCCTGACCTCCAGCTTCCCCTGCGGCCGGCCGGAGGGGCGCTTCAGCTCGAGTCTCCTCTCGGCAGCGACGCCGAGGCCGGCGTCGTCGACGACGTCGCGGAGGCGGAGCCTGGCGGATCCGATGAGCGGCTTGGTGTCCTCGGCGGCGTCGGCGTGGACGACATCGACGCAGAGGGTGGAGTCCTCGATCGGGGAGTCGAAGGGGATGAGGAGCCTGTCGCCCCAGCGGGGGGAGGTGTCGCCGTCCTCGTCGACGCGGGTGGAGCGCTTGGCGGCGGCGGCGGCGGCGTTGTCGACCCAGACGACGGCGTAGGGGCGGAGCTTGCCGTGACGCCAGTTGACGTTCTTGAGGTCCTTGGCGGAGGTCACGGTGACTTCGACCTCGTAACGTGATCCCATTTCTGGAAAAGTGATTTTTTTTTTTATTTCTTTTTTGTTTTGTTTTTCTTATGGATGATGAAATGAAAATTTTGAGGGGGATTTATATAGAGATGCTTTGATTTGGTGTGGTTAGTTACTCGAATTTTCTTTTCATTTTGATTTGAAAGTTGAAACAATCTAGAAGGTATTATCTGGGTTTAGTGCCTTTTGTGTGGATTAAGGACATTTTTGCCCTTTCTGATGGCGAAAGGAAGCGTGCAGTTTCTGATGCTCGGCCACAATGAAGTAGAAATATCGAATTTGTACACTTTGTGTACAAAAATTGAAAAATATTAAGCAATGTATTTGATGGTAGAATTTACTGATTTTGTATAATTGTGATTATTGATATTATATATTTTGTATCGTTCTGATTTCTAGAAAAAAAAAAAAGGTACTATATATTTTGAGAAAATGCTACAATTCCCGTTACAGAATCATTCTGTCGTGATTTGTAACCGTTAGATCATCCCGGCGTGGATAGTTGATCTAACGAGATTGTAGAATCTCCCTATATTTTGATTGTGGGCTTTAGTACTTTTATGTAAAACGAAATTCTGAGTTCGACTCGGTAAAGTTGATATTCGAGTTCCAATATTAAAAATTTGAGTCAAGCTTCACTTGTTTGCATAATAATGATTTTCTTTCTCTAATTAAAAAAAAAAAATCCTTTTAACAGTCGCTTTCTAGTAGCCAAACTTTAGGTGGGGGCATACACCTAGCCGAAAATATTAATAAGTTTATTTATATTTATTGTGTATGATTTATAAGATACATTAAATAAAATTTATTAGTTAATATGATTAAGAACAAATATTATATAAAAATTAATGCATTCATAATTATTATATTTGTTTAAATATGGTGATTATTAATATTTTTATTATATAATTAATGTAAAATTTATGCATAAAAATTAAATTATTTTTATTTTTTCATAAAAATATATTTACAAAAATCATTGAAAAAAGTACGGGCACCTAATCCTACTACTCAATCTAGACGCGAGTAACTTCACAACCGCCAAAATGTTGTTGCCTATAATGTTTAACTAGTGTTGTTATTTGTGCGATGTACGAGATATAATATAAAAAGTATTTTTATTAAATGTTATTAAATTATTGATAGGTCGAAAATTGTGCACGTATTATATATTTAATAGTGTATTTTTATACACTTAATTTATTTGCACGTTTATATTTTTTGATTTATTTATTATTTGGATGGATTCATGTACTTTGATATTTTATTATCTATTTTCAGTAATTTGAAGAATATCCGGAGACGTCATTGGATAAGGGTAATCGGCTCGAGAAGAAATTTGGGCCCAAAATAAAGTGCAATTATTTGGGCCCAAAATAAATCAAACACGCAGCCACGTAATGCAATGGTGGGGGAGAGATTATTGGAGTGTTTCTATTTTGTTGAAAACTTAAAGCGAATTATTTGATTGGAAAGTTTGTGATTGGTTGGGGAGGAATTATTTGCGCAGGATTATTAAATGGAAAAGAGAAAAGGCACTCAAAATTTTGGCTAGGACTTATTTTGGCTGGCCGTGTGTTTCACAAGATAGGAGTGAATTAATTGGTTGGGACTCTTTGGGAATTGATTGGAAGGAAAAAATAAGCGGGGATAGAAAAAAAGAAAAAGAACGCAGAAAAGAAGAGGAAAAGAAAAAAGCCGCCCGCTATACAGAAAACACGCGAGCGGAGGAAGAAGAAAAACAGAGACAGAGAGAAAAGGCGAAAGGCGGAGGGAAGCCGCACCCGCATACGAGGGAGATATTTTTATCTTCTCTCTTTTATCTATCTTTTATTTTTATTAATATGTTAGGCTAGTATTTTTATCCAGTTTGAGGGGATGTTTGAACCCTAACTTTGATTTGTCTATGGATTGAAGGATTTATTTTTATCGTTGATTAATCGAGATGCCGTATTTACTTTTGTTGATGAGTTGATTCATGTTATCTGTGTATAATGTTTATGAATTATGGTGTTTAATTTAGTCTGGCCAACTACGTTAAATATTCATAGTTTAATTGCTAGATTCGAGGCTTTAATCCGTAATTGTTATTGTCTCGTTTCGTTAGTAGTAAACTAGGGGTCGTGCATCTCTAGGGTAGCGTGAACATAAGTTAAATGGTCCGAGCTTTTGCGTCCATTGCTTAGACTGATCTATTTTCCTCGTAATTAATGCTGCTAGTGTATTAAATCTAGAGAGCTTATTCTAGGTTGTCCGCTAGTTAGATTTAGTCGAAGAGCTTATTTCGATTAAATATTCGGTATGGGAAAATTCGGTTAACAGAGCTTGTTGTTAGCTAGGGTCGGTAATTCGTTAGCAATTTAAAGAAAGCGTCGAAATTAATTAACGGTAGATTTAGATTGGGTGATAACTGAACCGAAAACTGGACTTCTCTTATTTTATTTGATCTCTTATTTTATTTATTATTTTTATTTTTATAAAACCAATCCCCCCACCTTTATTGCTTTCGTAGGTTTAGTTCAATTAATACGAGAATCATCACAATTTAATTCCTGCTCCTCGTGGGATCGACCCTTACTCGCCGCTACTACTAGTTAGTAGAGGTTAGTCGAGGAAAATATTATAAATTTAAATTTGCCGTGTTGCGACGCGCGGTCAAATTTTGGCGCCGTTGCCGGGGAGTGGCGAAATTGAGTTGTGATTTTTTTTAGTGTTAATTGAATTAGGTAGTTAGATTAGTATTTATTTTATTATTATTATTTTTTTTTCTTTGTTTCTTTTAATCCCCCTATTTTTTATTTTCTTTTACAGGTGGTACTTGTTATAAATGGATGCGTATTGGAGCCCGGAATGTGCTTACGCTTACGATTCATATTATGAAATGAAAAAGAGGGAAATAAGAGACCAACATCGTGAGGCTAGGATGTCGGCTATGATCCAAGAAGCCATTGAGAGTGTTCGTCAAGTTCTAAGGAAACCATGTCGTCTGTGTCATACCACACATCACGTCACCGATGATTGTCCACTTTTGATCGAGAGGTATGGTGCACGCAGAGCTACCGAGAGAGATTGGTATCGACGAGACGATTGGGCGTATTCAAATTTCAATAGGGGCCATTACAGTTGGGGAGATTGTGGAAATTCATTCTATGAAAATCCACGATATTCTCGACCGTATGAGCCTACTTATGAGCATGACGAATCCCAATTCCACTATGGAGGCTCCCAATATTTTTCAGAACCTTCGCTTGAACAAGAAACTAGTCCATCGTTGATGAAGTTACTTGAAGAGTGTCAAAATTCTTTGATGGCTAGTAGCAAAACGATTGGTGATCTATTGAGCGAATTGGATGCCCGATCCAAGAGTCGGCTAGCCGAAGCCAGCCACGATGATGACGGAGAGCTTAGGATGAGCAGCAACACGGAGCTTGAGTTGCTGGACGAAGTTAGCTTTGAGCCGATAAACGATCGAAGCGACGAAGAGAATGAAGAAGAAGGCGATGAGGAGAAAATTTTCGCTGTTACCGGCCCCCCCGATAAAAACCTGGTAGCATTTACTACTGCTATCGGGGCCCCCGATAACAGCCCGTCTGAAAGTGAAAATGACGTGAAAGCTCCATCAATTGCCCCGAGCATGACTGAAAATCAATCTCTTCTATCCAAGATCAAACAACCAGCAGCCGAGCATGTTGAGAATCAAGAGCCTTACATCCTAGAGGTGATAGAGATACTTCCTCTTATCCATGAGCCCGGGCTAATCTTTTACCATGATGATATACCACCGAGACGAAAAGATCCGGTCAAGCACCCGACACCGGACGAGGGGATCCTTAATAAACATGGAGCTTCAAGGTTCATGCCTCCTTTGAGGCCACCTATGAAGCCGCCATGGACCGCTTGAAGAAAGCGGAGCAATAAGTCGAGCCAACGACAATAAAAAAAGGCGCTTGTTGGGAGGCAACCCAATGGTGTGCGACGTGACTTCTTCTCTTGATAAGGTGAACTCTTTCCTTTTACTTTGTATTTTGTTCTCTTATGTGCAAACTCTAAGTTTGGGGAGATTCATTAGAGTGAGATATATTTGTGTGAGTTGTTGAGTTGTGCTCTATATTATCTATTATCTTGATTTGTTGGAGTATATGTTACTTGTATGTGGAATTTTGCAATGATGAATTGAGTGTCTATTGAAATTATCGTGCTAGTTATGATGACTTGGATTAATGATTTCTGGTTAAATTCTTGAAGTGTTGTTATTTGAGGGACAAAAACATGACGATTGATGTTTATGTGTTTTATTTGTAGTGAGTTGGTCTTGAACTGTTTATATTTTTGAAATGTGCTAGTGATTATTCTGCTTGATGTCGATTATGTGAGGTGACTTGACGTGGAAAGTTGGGAGTTGATTGTCTCGAAAAAAAAAAAGAAAAAACAGAAAAAAAAAGAATGGTGGTGTGAATAATGAACGTGGAGGAAAAGAATAATAGGTGTTGAAAAAAAAAGAAAAAAAATAAAAAAAAGAAAAGAAAAATGATCGTGGGCTGCAACAGCTGCCAGTTTGTAAAGCTTTAGTGCATACCTCTCGCACGAATAGCTTAATACCATGGACTGTGACGGAGCTGCCGTTCCCAAAAAAAAAAAAAAATAAAAAATAAAAAATAAAAAATTGAGACTTTTGATTTCTGGCTAGAAACGAAGAGGAACTAAACCGGTTGGCAAAGAAAGGGATGTCGTTAGTTGCATGATTGGTATACTCAGTGAAGAGATTGATGAGCTGCGGTAATTCACTAAATTGATATTTGATTGCTGGCGTTCTAAACATGATTTCATTTCGAGTCCAGGAATTATTAATTTGGGAAGTTGTAGCTATGCATTATGTGAGATGTGTGAGGACCTGAGCATATATTCCATGTACTCGTTTATATCCATCTTTGTGATTTTAGTTCTAAGTTGCTTGGGGACAAGCAACAGTTTAAGTTTGGGGAGATTTGATAGGTCGAAAATTGTGCACGTATTATATATTTAATAGTGTATTTTTATACACTTAATTTATTTGCACGTTTATATTTTTTGATTTATTTATTATTTGGATGGATTCATGTACTTTGATATTTTATTATCTATTTTCAGTAATTTGAAGAATATCCGGAGACGTCATTGGATAAGGGTAATCGGCTCGAGAAGAAATTTGGGCCCAAAATAAAGTGCAATTATTTGGGCCCAAAATAAATCAAACACGCAGCCACGTAATGCAATGGTGGGGGAGAGATTATTGGAGTGTTTCTATTTTGTTGGAGACTTAAAGCGAATTATTTGATTGGAAAGTTTGTGATTGGTTGGGGAGGAATTATTTGCGCATGATTATTAAATGGAAAAGAGAAAAGGCACTCAAAATTTTGGCTAGGACTTATTTTGGCTGGCCGTGTGTTTCACAAGATAGGAGTGAATTAATTGGTTGGGACTCTTTGGGAATTGATTGGAAGGAAAAAATAAGCGGGGATAGAAAAAAAGAAAAAGAACGCAGAAAAGAAGAGGAAAAGAAAAAAGCCGCCCGCTATACAGAAAACACGCGAGCGGAGGAAGAAGAAAAACAGAGACAGAGAGAAAAGGCGAAAGGCGGAGGGAAGCCGCACCCGCATACGAGGGAGATATTTTTATCTTCTCTCTTTTATCTATCTTTTATTTTTATTAATATGTTAGACTAGTATTTTTATCCAGTTTGAGGGGATGTTTGAACTCTAACTTTGATTTGTCTATGGATTGAAGGATTTATTTTTATCGTTGATTAATTGAGATGCCGTATTTATTTTTGTTGATGAGTTGATTCATGTTATCTGTGTATAATGTTTATGAATTATGGTGTTTAATTTAGTCTGGCCAACTACGTTAAATATTCATAGTTTAATTGCTAGATTCGAGGCTTTAATCCGTAATTGTTATTGTCTCGTTTCGTTAGTAGTAAACTAGGGGTCGTGCATCTCTAGGGTAGCGTGAACATAAGTTAAATGGTCCGAGCTTTTGCGTCCATTGCTTAGACTGATCTATTTTCCTCGTAATTAATGCTGCTAGTGTATTAAATCTAGAGAGCTTATTCTAGGTTGTCCGCTAGTTAGATTTAGTCGAAGAGCTTATTTCGATTAAATATTCGGTATGGGAAAATTCGGTTAACAGAGCTTGTTGTTAGCTAGGGTCGGTAATTCGTTAGCAATTTAAAGAAAGCGTCGAAATTAATTAACGGTAGATTTAGATTGGGTGATAACTGAACCGAAAACTGGACTTCTCTTATTTTATTTGATCTCTTATTTTATTTATTATTTTTATTTTTATTTTTATAAAACCAATCCCCCCACCTTTATTGCTTTCGTAGGTTTAGTTCAATTAATACGAGAATCATCACAATTTAATTCCTGCTCCTCGTGGGATCGACCCTTACTCGCCGCTACTACTAGTTAGTAGAGGTTAGTCGAGGAAAATATTATAAATTTAAATTTGCCGTGTTGCGACGCGCGGTCAAATATTTAAGATAATATGTCAGTTCTATTCGACACAACATATAAAGTCTGTAATAATACAATATTTATTTAAATATTTTATTTATTTATTTTTTTAATTTATATTTGTAGGTATCAATTTAATTAGTTATTAGTTTATAAAATATTATAAAAGTATAAGATTTAAAATATAATGATTGTATACCAATTACTTGCATGTACTTATATAATTATCAATTATATTAATCTTATAATTTTTTTAGCAATTCATAGTTTGCATATTGCTCGATAACAGGCCAACTTTTAATCCATAAAATTAATTTTTATTTATAATAACTCTAATTGCATGAAATACTAATTTATGATAATTAACTTCAAAGTTTTAGTAACTTTTATCTATCGTGCAACACAATTTTTTCATGGTAAATATTTTATTTTGTATTTTAATATTTTTTATATATTTATTTATTTATTTCATTTTCCTCAACATATATAATAATTTAATTAATAAAAAAATTAATAATTTTATATTCCAATGACTTTAAAATCTTATAATTTCAATTATTACTTTGACTATATAATTTTATTTACTCATTGTTCCTTATAAAACAATGTATAATAAAAATTTTATTTTTTAACACCTTGAATAGTGTTTTTAATGTATATAGATACTTTAATGTGAAATTTATATTTCTTAGTTTTACTCGACCATAGAAAGATAATTTATTAACATATATTCATTAGATTTTAGTTTATTCATGGTTAAGTTGACCACAATTTATAAAATATTATTAATATTTTAAATTGTTCACTAAGCTAATATAATTCAAACATAATTATTTTCATTATTTTATTATATATTTTAAGTGTTTTTGATTGATGAATAATTCATATATCTACAACCATGAGATGATAACAAAACTAATCAAAATATTTTTTATAATTATAATGAGTAAATTTTTTTAAAATATGTCAACAAAATTACTATGAAATTGGTATTATTTGTCTTATTCAAAATATATCTAGTCAATCAATCATTCTATTTAAGTGTGTGTGTGTGTGTTTGTTTATATATTAGTGTTGATTATATATATATATAGGGGTCGGTTCAAATAAAAACTAGCCCTGGTGTGAGAACCGTAAGAACCATATTTGATGCTATTTTTAATATTACATGATGCTATTTTTACAAATGTTAGTATAAATTGTGTTGCTATTCTTAACAAAATATATCTTGGTTAAAAATAGCACTAAAACATACTCAATCATAGCACTTCATACAATTAAAAGTAGCAGTTCTCACGGCTCTCATACTAGAATTTGGTTCTCATTTGAACCACATCCTATATATATATATACCCAATCGTCAAAAAAAACAAAAAATTACTAATACTTTTATATCTTTGGGTATATTATTTATCTTCACAAATCTTTTAGACCAAATTTTACATCAAACAATAATTAGTTTAAATATTTTTAAACTTGTACTGATACATTTATATCTTTGAGTATATTGATAAAGCAATTATTTTATCTTCACGAATCTTTGAAACTAAATTTTAATTCAAACAGTAATTAGTTTAAATCTTCTCAAATTCCTTAATGAATTAACCATTTTTGGTTTTATGTAATAAATGAATGTTAAATAGTAATTGCCAAATTTAACTGAAATATTTAGGCGGAAAATTTGTGACAATTATAGTAAAATGGATTAGTCTTTTATATAGATATAGATATAAATATAGATGTCGCATATTATTCCATCTTCTAGAATGGTTATATAAATAAAAATCGTGGCATCTAAACACAAGACACCTAGGTAGATTCCATGGTAGACCTTTCGGTTCCTTCGTGCAGTTCTTTCGTACAAACCGCCTAAGGCAATTTTTCAGAATCGATTAAATTTTCAGAATCGATTAAAAGAAAAAGGATCGAAGGAGATGTGCTATTGGGATGATACAAAGAAAAAGGGAGGATACAAACAAAAACAAACAAAGGCATGGGATATTGGGATGGGCTGTTTTGCTTTATAGCCTTTATTAGTATTGGTTGGTCAATTAAATGGAAATTAAAGACACTGAGGTTAGGTGATAAAATGGGGATAATATTCATTTCATAGAATACGCGTCTATAACGCGGGCTGTTGTGGGCCCCTCCTGTACCAATAAAATGAGGACTTTGGTGTATCGTTTTTAAATCAACTAGTGTGTATCCCGTGCGCTGCACGGAGGGGTTTTTACTTAAAACCTTTTCTAAGACTTTATATTAAACATAGTTATTTATGTTTAACATCTTATTATTATAAAAAAAGAAATACCAAATATGAAAAATTATATATTATTTATTTGAATATAATGAGTGTTCTCAACCAAACTAATAACATCCAACATATGATATATGATAAAATTAATTATATGATCGTCATACTTTTTGAAAAAATATACATATATTTCTAATAAACATGTAAGATCCGCATTTAAATTTGTATTTGGATATGAGGTGAAAAATGAATATGTACAAATAAAAAAGTACCAAGAACCTACATAAAATGAGATTCTTTATAAACTTTAAAATATTTTGTAGTTAAGCAAATATTAACAAACAAAATCATCAATTACATTTGACCTTATCGAATATAAAATATAATTTATGATATCATTGACCATATTTACCCGTTGTATTTACAGTTATCATTGACCATATTTTTATGAATTAAGGTTTACAAAATATCTTTTTCAAAATGACAATTTTTTTTAATTTGAATTTGACTTTTTCATCCAACCGCCATTTTCCACAAAAATAAAAATAGTATTTTGAAAAATTTTAGACGTGAAAATCAAATAAAATTAATTTAATAGTAATCGATTAATTTAGTATTATTCAAAATTGTTTAATTCGGTCAACCCGATCTTAGTGCACGTTTAATTGAAACAATCGCTTACCAAAAAAAAGGTAATCGCTTACAAAAAAAGGAAGTGAAATCTATCTATATAATATAAATCGGATTTGAAAAAAAAAGGAAATGAAATTTCATAATTAATTAATTTAAATTGATGTTATCCGATTTATATCAACTCCCTTCCAAAAAAAAAGGAAATATCCGATTCCTACCAAATCGATTAAAAAAAAAAAGGATTATGATATACGTCCAAATAAATTACAATTGAAATGTAGGCGGGATTATGAAAAAAAAAATAAAAAAACTTTACCGAATAAAGTAATAAAACGAAAAAAAAAGCGGGAATATGAAGCGGGAAAATAAGATAATTTTTTTTGAGTTTTTTGAACAATTTTTCTTAGTCGTAATAATAGTAATAGATTTCCAAAATGTTACCACACATTTTTTTCTATTTTTCTTGTTTTTATTAAATTTTATTTACATAAGATATACATTGGTTAATTTTAAATTGAATCTAAAAGTCAACTCCTCACACTTTTCGAAAAATGTTACCACCCAATTTTTTTTTTCTTATTATGTTTTATTTACATAAGATATACATTAGTGGTTAATTTCAAATTAAATCTAAAATTCAACTCCTCACATTCTTGAATTTGAATTTTTAAATAAGGAAATGTGTTTCCATATTTTTTGGTAGTTAGAATATGTTGGATTCATTTATCTATAACTAATCATACACGTATTCAAAATTTGAACCCAAACAAAATTCTTTGAATTTTTTGCTAACAAAATCACCTTCCCATAATTTATTTATTTCGAAAAATGTTACCACACAATCTTTTTAATTTTGTTTTTCTATTAAATTTTATTTACATAAAATATACATTTGTTAATATTAAATTGAATTTAAAATTCAACTCATCACAAATTTGTATATATATATATATATATATAGAGAGAGAGAGAGAGAGAGAGATGATTCTCTTTTTTGTACATATTTAAAAAAATCTAATCAAATTTTGAATCCCGAATTAAAATCGAATTGTAATGTGAACTGAAAAGATTTGAAATCTAATCATGTTGTAGATAAGGGAAATCCATGGCAAAAAAAGGGGATGAAAAAAATTCAAATTAAATTTAAGGGGGAAAAACAGTTTTTTAAGCGGGAATTTGAAATATTTTTTCAAACATTTTTTCTTCTCCGTATTATATAGTAATAGATTTGAGGAATTTACAAGCTCCACTTAAACAATCTAAAGATATTACATATATACATTCAACATATATTTATTTGCAAACCTACCACATGTACCATAAATATTTGCACATATACCAATTTTTTAATGTCTATCAAATTATGGAATGTTATAATTGATGATTTTTTCCTAAATTATTGGAACAAAACCTCTCAACTACCCCGACTCGTTCTCGATCTCCAATTTCACGCTTGGCAACAAGTCGCTCGTCCCCTTCACCTCCGAGATCCGCCAACCGCGCAGAACCCTAACAAGAAGATGAGGCTCGCGTACGACCACATAGTGGCCGAGATCTTCTACGAGTCGGAGTCCCTGTCAGAGATGATGGTCCCGTCGTTCTGACAGGACACGAGGAACGTGAATTTGAAGGGATAGTGAGGAGAATTTGATGGCCCCACGGTGGATTTGAGGCACTTGGAGGAGAATTTGAAGGGATAGTGAGGTACGTGGTGGGACAGACGGCAAAGAGGAACGTGGTGGAGCTCCACCTGTGAAAAGGATTGTAGGTGGAAGATATAAAAATACAGAAAAAGATTGTAATTTGGGCTAATCAGGTATGTAACTCATTTATCTTTTGTGGGCTTATGGGGAATGACTCATTCCTTTGTGGAAGATGTAATTCACGGCCAATTTCGCGGCGACAGGGAGCTTCGTGGAGCGATCGGTGGCGGACGAGATGAATAGCGATAGGTCGAGGAGTGGGAACGTGAATTTCAATCTGAGGATGCATTCGTTTTCATTTTTTTTTTTGGACAAATTTTTGGATTGGAGTATATGTACGGTATATGTATAGTATATGTACAGTATATGAATCGCGTCCTCTCGAGCCCCGCGGCCACCACGGTATTCTGGCCGATGATGAACCTAAAATATACTGTTTTCCAATGTTTATTTGATGTATATTTACAGTCTATTTAATATACATCAGGCTTTGTTGTTTCATTTTTCGATATTTATATTAATGTTTTTTATTTCATTTTTATTTACAGTAAGAACTCATTATATTTACAGCAACATACACTGAAAATATACTGAAATATATTTTTTTTTTCGGTTCAATATACTGAAATATAATGATTATAAATGCAATATACACTGAAAATAATTAATGAACGGTAAATAAAAAGAAAACCGAGAAGAATTAATTTCCCATGGAAGCATTTTTTTTTAGTACACAAACACAGTAACGGGCAAAAAAAATGGAGAGTTTTTTTTTTTTAGCGTACAGACGCAAATCAAGGGCAAAAAAGAAGGAGAAGAAGTTGAATTGATATGGTAACTAAATTAGGCATTAATGTAGTTAATTTTATCTTTTAGGTAAATATATAATTAATTCAATGGAGGTGGTATTGTTGCAATATTCTTCATATCTTGTAGGAGAGATAAAAAATTTCCAATGAATTTTGGGCTTCATTGGGCCAGATTTTGGTTGTTATTCTGTTATGGGCTCGCTTAATTGTGGAGTTGAGTTCAGATTATGGGCTAAAATAATACAAAGCCCAGCTAGGTTCTCCATGCTTCGGATGAATTTTTTTGCTTGAAAAAGCATGTTTCACATCATAGGCTGTTTTCATTGGAATTCCATTTTGAACTGAGCATATTTAATAAACACTATAAACTAATTTATAATTTATTTGATTAACTTAAAGCTTCTTATATTCAAATAAGTTAAGTTTGGCAGGACAAACTTTTTTAAAATGCTCGAGTTTGTCTCAAAATCTTCATTAGGTAGCTTTTCAAATAAATATGTTGAAATTTATAGACTATCTCGTTTTATGAGAGCTATCTTTTGGTGAAACATTGTTCATGGAGATTAAACTCCCATATTACAAGACAATCTCAAAATTCCACACATTAAGCAACAAGATATGCAAAAACCAAACATCAATCAATAGTATGAAATTAATACCCGATAACCCACGAATCCGAGCATTCTAAGGTGTCCCATTTTTTGCCGAGACTTGGCCTTTTGACAAAGGTTAGTCTGTTATATTTCGGGCCTCTTGGCCTCCCCATTTACGCATCCGCTCTGTCGTCTGCTCAACCTGTAGTTTTTTCGAGTTTGTTAGTAACGACTAGAAGAAACTCGGTTTTCGATTTGCAGTATTATATTGGGAGATAATCTAACTAATTAGAAAATAAAATAAAATAATACAGATGGATATATATTACATACTAACCTCCTTGTTCTAGTTTGTTTTACAAATTACAAGAGATAACAGCACAGTCTGCAAAGCCACTCCAGCAATCATCTCTCCCCAAATTCCCTTTCAACACCAAACATAGAATCAAAATCTCTTTTAANTTCACTCCAAATCTAGCTACATAGCCGAGAAAATACCCGAACGGCAGACCGAAAACATAATAGCAACCCAAGTTAATATACACGACAAGCCCTTGCCAGTCACCTCCTATAGCAACACATAAAAAACGAACCAAATTCGAAACATGGGAACTTTACTGTAAAATCAATGTACTCTGCCCTGCAATTGAAGCAGGAATTATCAAAGGACCAACCAGAAGCAAGTAATAGTAGGACCATCCAAGCAAAGCTCTGGAAGCACACCTGGGGACTGAAGATAAAGAACAAGATAAAGCTTTTTATATGGAGATGCTACCATGGGTTAGTTGGCACTCAGGACAGGCTGAGGAAGAAAGGGTTAGAGCTAGATCCTATATGCAGCATGTGTGGGGAAGAAGAGGAAACACTGGAGCACATCTTCTTTTTCTGTCAAAGAGCCCACAGAGTATGGCAGTTAACAGGTGTGACATGGAAAGGCTTGCAGAGATCAGAGACAAGTTTTCAAATGTGGTGGCAGGATATTACCTTAATGAAAAATTTCTTTGGAGCCAAAGACAGAATCACTCTATCTACTTATGTCTTGTGGTGGCTCTGGAAAACCCGTAACAGTTGGGTTGTCAAGAAGGAATGGATATCTGAGGGGAAAACAGCTAAAGGTGCTAGGCTCGAATGGGCTGAGTTCTCTTCAGCTTTGGATATGTAGATTTTAATTTTGTTTGCTTTTCTTGTTTAGGGGCTGGGGTGACTGTTTTGCAGGAGCAATGGAATGTAGGGCAGCGATGGAGCAGCTCCTATCTACTTTGTTTAGGATCCATGCTTATTTTGCTCTCTGTTGTTGTTCCTGGAGCTCATAGAAGTCTGTAGTAGTTGTAATATTGTGTTTTGCTTGTAGTCTTTGGTTTGCCTTTTTATACTTTTTCTTTTGGCAGTTCTTGGGGGTTGGGGTTGGGTTAGTTTTTGTTTGTAGTTAGGGCAGAGATAAACCGAGATTATCGGTTATGCTCGTTTACCTTTTACTGTCTTATTCTGGTAGAGAGTTCAGCTGTAAAGGGTCAACCATTTGGTTGGTCGGTTCTGTACATAAACTTTTGAGTTTTAATGAAGTTTTTACCGTTTTTTGGAAAAAAAAAATATATATATATATATATTTGGCACCGGAACAAAACATATGAACTCAAGATTGAATCCTAAAAAATAAACTAAAATCCACAATTTAGGGAAGCAATTAATGTTTGACCGACTTTTTTGAAGAAAAATAAAATAAAAAATAAAAAAAGTAATGCTAATAGATTGTAATTAATGTTTTCAACTTTTTATGGTTACCATTTTTTGAAAAATGGTAATACTTATTATATANCTGCGACCGCACCCACAGCCAATTCCGTACCCATCCCTCCGAACTTGCTTTTCTTGTGCTCCTCCCCATACCCGTAGTACCTGCCCTGCCCGTACGCCGGATGCCGGTAGATCGGATGCGGTATACCGTACGCGCCAAAATAGCCTCTCATAGGGGCCGCATAGGCCGGAGGCCCGCCATAGGGGCCACCGTACGGCAGCGGCCGATAGTACTCCCTGGTCCCCGGCGGAGGCACGCCGAACTGCGGCGCGTGGTAGGGATCCGGCGCGGGGTACGGCGGCGGTTCGCGGACGGAGACCCTGACCTCCAGCTTCCCCTGTGGCCGGCCGGAGGGGCGCTTCAGCTCGAGTCTCCTCTCGGCAGCGGCGTCGTCGACGACGTCGCGGAGGCAGAGCCTGGCGGATCCGATGAGCGGTTTAGTGTCCTCGGCGGCATCGGCGTGGAAGATGTCGACGCAGAGGGTGGAGTCCTCGATCGGGAAGTCGAAGGCGATGAGGAGCCTGTCGCCCCAGCGGGGGGAGGTATCGCCGTCCTCGTCGACGCGGGTGTAGCGCTTGGCGGCAATGGCGGCGGTGTCGACCCAGACGCCGGCGTAGGGGCGGAGCTTGCCGTGACGCCAGTTGACGTTCTTGAGGTCCTCCGCGGAGGTCACGGTGACTTCGACCTCGTAACGTGAGCCCATTATTCAGTGAATAACAAAAAAAAAAAAATATATAGAGTCGTTTAAATAAGATTCCTAGAACTCTAATACTAACTTGTCCAACAAGACAATAATTCTAATTAAATATTGAATATTAATATTAAATTAATTCATAACTTATTCTCTAACTATAATAATAATAATAATAATAATAATAATATTAATAATAATAATAATAATCTACACTATAAAGGGATTTTCTTTTTTATTTTTCTTCTGGATGATCAAATGGAAATTTTGAGGGGGGTTTATTTTTCTTTTGATTTTGATTTGAAAGTTGAAACAATCTAGAAGGTGTTATCTGGGTTTAGTGCTTTTTGTGTGGAAGGACATTTTTGCCCTTTCTGATGGCGAAAGGAAGCGTGCAGCTTCTGATGCTCGACCACAATGAAGTAGAAATATCGAATTTGTGCACTTTGTTTACAAAAATTGCACAATATTAATCAATGTATTTGATGGTAGAATTTACTGATTTTGGATAATTGTGATTATTGATATTATATATTTTGGTCGTGGGCTTTAGGTGGGGGGCATGCGCCTAGCCGAAAATATTAATAAGTTTATTTTATTTATTATGTTTGATTTATAAGATACGTTAAAAAATTATTAATTAATACGATTAAGAACAAATATTATATGAAATTAATACATTCATAATTATTATATTTGTTTAAATATAATGATTATTAATATTTTATTATATAATGTAAAATTTATGCATAGAAATTAAATTATTTTTATTTTTTAATAAAAATATATGTACAGAAATCATTAAAAAAAGTGCAGAAGCCTAATCCTACTACTCAATCTAGACGTGAGTAACTTCACAACCGCATATACATTGTTGCCTATAATGTTTATATGTCTGCCTATAATGTTTATATGTCTGCATATTGTTCGATCGTCTAGAATTGTTGTTTAAATAAAAACAGTGGCATCTAAACATCGTCTNAGGTCACGGTGACTTCGACCTCGTAACGTGATCCCATTTCTGGAAAAGTGATTTTTTTTTTTATTTCTTTTTTGTTTTGTTTTTCTTATGGATGATGAAATGAAAATTTTGAGGGCGATTTATTTTTCTTTTGATTTTGATTTGAAAGTTGAAACAATCTAGAAGGTGTTATCTGGATTTTAGTGCTTTTTGTGGGGAACGACATTTTTGCCCTTTCAGATGGCGAAATGAGGCATGCAGCTTCTTAGGAAAATTTTCAGCATTTGACATTTCGTATTATATTTTCAACAAATTAATCAAATGCTTCTTAGTGGGAAGTTGCATGCCTAACATTGTGTTGTATATTTGCGTAATTGCATTAATCAGCTTTCTTATCGTGCCCATTTTCTCCTCTCCTTAATTAGCTCATGCCATTTAGAAGAAAAAAATCGAAGCTGTTCAAATTAACAGTATAAATGGAAAATAAATAAGGAGATATGAATTATGGTCACAATAATACAAGCCAAATGATGATGCTAAATGTTTAAAAGACCAATCTTTAATGTCTTCCATTGCTGATGAAAAGCTTTTAAGCAGCTGGTTTTTCATCTGCAATTTCTTGGCCTCCCCACTTTCTCATTCGTTCTGTCGTCTGCTCGACCTGCATATATTCATGGATCGTTAAACTAATCCGACCAGTTGATAACTGACATGTGTACAATTTCAAAACATCTTTTTTTTTTAAAAAAAAAAGACAAAACACAAAACAAAACAATAACCTCCTTTTTCCAATTTGTTTTATAGAGCACCAAAAGAAGCAATAAGGTCTGCATGGCAGTCCCAGCAATCATCCCTCCCCAAAGTCCCTATGATCAATCAAACCAAAGAAAATTGACAATTTAAGTATGCACGCACACACACACACACACATATATATATATATATATATATATATATATATATATATTATAAATTAATATTTCGGAAAATATTTCGTTTACCACGACGCCAAGATTAGCGACATAGCCAAGAACGTATCCTAGAGGAAGGCCGAAAATGTAGTAACAAGCCAAGTTAATATAAGCCACCAGAGCTTGCCATCCGCCTCCCACGGCAACACCTAAATGCATTTCAGCTCGTCAAAATTTACTCGAATGTTCGTGAATCAATACAAAGCTACTTAAGGATATACTGTTTTTAACCTTTTATTTTTGTCTAGAAATATTTACCTGATACAACTGGCTGGACGCTGTTGAGAACCATCGTGACCCCGAGAAGGCCCGACAGGTGAGCAACAGCCCGTTGCATATCCTTGCTGTCGGTGAAAATTATGCTGAAGTAGTTTCTAGTTACGAGGATGACAATCATGCAGATTATCCCGATCAGGAGGGACTGGAAAACAGTTGCATAAACAGAGTATTTGGCAGTTCTAGGATGTCCTAATCCCAGCTCATTCGACACTCGCACGCTAAATATAACCAAAATGCAAAAAAAATGAGTTAGGCCTTTGTCTACTTGATATGAAATCTCATGCTCACACAGAACATAGGGAGAGCTCTGTCATTTTTCATATGATTTTTTTTACCTTATAGCCGCATTAATTCCAATGAAAACCATGGCTTCCATCCCATTCACATTCGTGCTGCAAAGAATGATCAAAGGCAGATAATTTAGAGCTGCAAGAAACAATATATGTAGGAAAAAAATGGAGATTTAGTCCTGTAACTTACACTTAATTAAGAAATAGTCCAGTAATCATGTTGACTTTAAAAAACACCTACAAAAACAAAAACTGACTTTTGGTCCTTCCACCGACAAAAGCCGGTCCCTTGACCATTTACTGACGTGGGTATTCTTATTATTATTATTATTATTATTATTATTCTCAATACATGGCAGCAGACTAACATATCCAACTTAGCAGCAAGTCAAATTGATCATTTTTTGCCCGTGGAAGGACCAAAATAGTTTTTTTTTTGGCAGTTACAAGGTGTTTTGTAAAATCAACGCAACCACCGGACTCTTTCTCAATTTAGTGTCAGTTACAAGACTTAAATCTCCAATTTTTCCTGTCTAATAGAAATCGATCGTGCAATGTAACATGTAATAAGCAGATGCAACCGAACGAACCCAAATTTACCAGATGGCAAGCGAGCCAACTGCGCTCACGGCATTATCAAGATTCCCCGTGAGAACAGTAATGCTAGCCATGTACCAAATCTCCAGACACATCATCACTGCCGAAGCCAACGACAGCCTCACGAACCCCCAAATCTCCTTAAAAGCCGACCAAGAGAACCCCTTCCAACCGTCCCTACACCACCCCACCACATACACCAACTGAGCCCCTGCAGTCCCCCAGCCCGTGAGATCAATAGCCACAGCGGCCCCAAAAACCCCCCAACCGAGCACTTCCATCAACAGCCAGCACAGGAAAACCTGCGAAAGCAGAGATAGAAACGCGATCCACGCGAGCACGTTCACTTTGCTCTGTGCCTGCAAGAATTTTTGGGAGGGAAAAGTGACGGCCAGCGAGAAGAGTTGTGGCACGATCATCAGCGTGTACGCGCCAGCTGGATTCGCGATCTCGTCCGCTTGGCCGAGAAGCTTTAGGACAGGTGTGGCGAAAATGTACAGAGGGAGCAAGAGGAGACAGGTGGCAAAGAGTATGATCATCGAGCGCTGCATGTAGATGCCGAGCATGTGGACTTGCCCGGCTCCAAAGGCCTGGCCGCATAAGGTCTCGAGGGCACTTCCCATGCCAAGCTAGGGACATTAATGTAAATTAGATTAGCAAAGGTCTACCCCCTTCCTCAATTTTCTCCTCTTGAGAGAGAAGAAAAGCAGAAAAAAGATTAGCAAAGGTCTAACTAATCCAAGTATTGATTTGATTGAACCTGTTAAAGCTAACTACAAGTCTACAGCTCAGTGAGGTAGATTGATAGGATAATGTCTCATATTGAATGGAGTAGTAAATCAATAAATCATTGAATAGCTCCATTGGCTTTTGCTGGTGCCCAACTTGAGTGTGGACCCTGGAATTCAATACTGCACCCGACACTTTCTTCATGGTGATCTTGCATAAAAAAATTCAGTAGAAGCACAGTAAAATTACTGCTGATTCCTTTTTTTTTTCCCCCGTTTTTGTCTTCTTATGTATAAGTCTTGTCATTATTGGTAGTAATTGGCTATGTGATCCTTGCAAGAGAAAACTTGTGCCTACGGGCTGTGTTTTAACTGTAGGATTAGCATTTAGCACACAGGGAGAGTGGTCACCAACAAAGTACTTGTTAATGAAAAAACACAATAACTATAAACAAAATTTTCAGCTTTTCTGAAACCAACACCATCTTCTTGTCAGAAGTTTAAATATCTTGTTTCAAAATACTAAAACACAGCAATATATTAAATGTCAGAACTTACTAACTGAGGTGACATCCACTGCTATACTCAAGCAGAGGGGAAAGATAATCACAGCTCAAACAAAATGCACAGCGAAATTCCCAGTGGAATAGAGCATAAAGCAAACTGAACCGAAAAATTTCCATACTAGAAAATCAAACATAACCCGACCAAATTACACGGTCGACTAGTTTTTATGGTTTTGGTTTGGTTTTGCTCAGTCCTTAGAATCAAGAAACAAGTGACAAGCCTTTCCTCCTTTCAATAACCTTACCAAATAAAACAATTATCGGTAAAAAAATCATAGTATTTTTCGTAATTGAATCAACTAACCATGAATCCGAAGGAGAATGTACCCACGACCGAAACAGCGATGGAGAAAGCCGAGAGCTCGACGTCTCCGATATGGCCGACGAACATGGTGGTGACGGAGTTGATTCCGTACTGGCAAAGAATCTGGAACGCGATTGGGCCGCCGATCCTCCACAGCCTCGCCGTCTCCGTACAGAAAACGCGCCACCAATCCCTGGGCCCTCTAGCCGGAAGGTAGTCCCCGTCGTCTCCGATCAGCTCGTCGGAGCTCCGCCGGTCGAGCAGCGGCGCCTTCATTGCGAAATTGACCTGGGAGCGGAAAATGGATGACTGGCGGCTACTTACTCTGTTGCTCGCACACACACCTGTGCGTGTCTGTGTGTGTGGAATTTGTTACGAGTGACGTGAGTAAAGGCGAAGGCCATGCGATTTTCGTTTGCTTTCTGTTCATTATAATGTCTCAGAAGTTTTTTTCTTTTTTGCCTTTGAGTCCCTCTTGTTTCTGTAAATAACACAAAACTCCCGTACAACTATAGAAGGTTTTTTTTTTTTTTTTTTCCAAAACATCAAATATTAATATATGAACTCAAATAAAGTACAATCGGTAACAAATTGGTCACAAGGATCATTTTAACTGTCAAGTGAATCGACAAACACTAGACAAACACAAACATTATTTTCATGTGTAGACAAGTCTACATAATGATACTTTCTCTCTATTTTATAACGATAAATACTTTATTGAAACTTTTTGACAAGAAGCGTGGGCGTTTCTGTTGGCATGTGAATATGCCCCATTTGATTGTGTGGCTGTTGAAAAAGATATAAATTTAAAAAGATGAATAATCTTTTGTTTCTCTTACTTTGCTTCTGGAATTTTATTTTTAAAGAAATATATAAACTGTACAATAAATTCATCTCTAGAGGAAAATTCATTTTATTACCAATTATTAAGTGACTACAACTATCAGTATTGGTGAAAAAAATCATTTTGATCAACCATAAAAATAAATGCAAAAATAAGGAAAAACATCTCTGGATCAAAGTATTGCAAATTATTAAATTCACTCAGAACATGTGCCGTATATTTTGGTCCTGTTAGTCAAAACATTTTGGGCTTTAAATTGAAGCTTTTCTGTTCGGGCCTTATATTATAATATCGAAGCAATCAAAGTACATAAACTGATCGCTAGCAACGAAGCGTAAAAATATAAGATTTTTAAACAAATACTAATATTTAATGATGAATTAGCTTTGTAAATCAACGATTAAGCTTTGGGAGTTAACTTTTCGAGCTCTCAATTGCATCCCAGAAGCAACTGCCGAATATCTACAGTTTGTCATACAAAATCAAAAAAAAGCTCTCAAACTTGTTAAAACACAGAGTTTGATTTAACTCGTTAAAACTCAAAAATATGAGTATTTACATAATTTTTGTAACTTTTAATGCTCAGCTCGATAAGACATGAGTTTGCCTCGTTTTGAATATACGGGCCAAATTTGAGCTCGTTTTGTTAATTATCAGACTCGAGCCATGCGCGAGTATCAAGTCTTCGAACTTGTCTTTGCTTTTTTACGACTCTAAGAATATTTTATAATCTAATCACCATTTTCATCACTAATGATTTAACTTACACGATGAGAATTAAATGTATTGAAACTGTCACAACTCACAATAATAGTGTATATAACTATATATATACATTACTATTGAATTATTTATTAAGGACCACCTAACTTGATAAATTTCATATTAATGAGAGACAACACCATTTTTTTTAGGTTGCTAAATTTCGTGTGGGGGCATATCAATTATTCTACTTATCTGAAATATTTCAAGACTCTGGTCACCATATTCCAAAAGGAGTGAAACACAACACCAATACAATTGTATGTTCTGAACATTTGTCACTACATACCTAAGTATATATTGAATATATATATTGTACTCGATCTTGTTAGAATATTAACCTTTTTGTCCTTTTCACTAAAACAAAAACTTATCCTCATCATGTGGATCAATATTAGTACAACATGGGCATAAACTAAATTTCATCTTTTTCCTGGTGATAATTTTATCAATATAATTAAATAATATCAATTATCATCCTTACACGTCACATCAAATTTAAATCATTATTCATTTACTTACATAATATTATATACATATCACATCTTATAATATTCTCATACTTTTATATTAAATCAACTTTCATCGTTATATTTAAAATATTATTTAATATCTCACTAAAAAATACACAAACCAATTTTTCCAAAATTAAACAAAAATAAAAGCCAGTAAAAATATGGTTTATTTATACAAACAAGCCCTTAGCCCCGAAGCTCATTAAAAGGGGACCATGTCCATATGCTGAACAATGTTATTGCACTTTTTATTTAATAATCACGAGTTTAACAAGTGGAAAATATCTAAAATTTGATTTTGACCATGATTTTCTAGGTGAGTCTTATGTCATTTGACTTGGTAAAATACAACAGCAGGACCATATCCGACCACATGAATTCAAATAATTATTCATGGGACTCTATGATTAAATAAATATACAATTAATTATTTTAACTTTTCTGAAGCCTTTGCAACATTTGAACGTGACTAAAAATCGAATTTCGAACCCCATGAATCCAAGACGAAATTTCATGCACATAGCTATAATTTCCTATATGTTCAACATCTCGTAACTCGATTAACTTGCCCAAAAGTTGTCACATTGCATATTGCAAGTATTTTCTTAAATATTAATGGCTCTTTTAACAGTTAGCGATAGCTAATTGAATTAGCAACTCGAAGGGTACAAAATAGCTCAACTAAAAAGAGAGGAAGATCTTAAAGATTCTCGACTAAAATAATGAATAATAGATTAAATATTAATAGTTTTGACTTATTAATTGATTGAATTAGTTAATAATTGATAGTTGATTGAATTACCAGTTTTAACTAATTAATTGAATCATTTAATTATAAAAAGTGTTTGTTACGTCACTTATAATTTATTTTCAAATAAGTGAAGCCAACCAAATTTACAACCATCTAGTCGAATAAAGCTCATATACTAAACTCTTTTGAAATTCTCTTTTTAAAATCTAAAAACTATTTCAAACAGTTACATTATAAATAATTAAATTAGAGATACTAACAGATCAAACATCTAATTCATTCTACAACATTGTTTACCAAACCATACCAATATTTTTAATTTTTCTCACTTAAGTTCTTTATTGGGTCAACTTTTTTTGTGTTTTTTCTTGACTATCATCTTAAGACAAAGGCATCTCGTGAGGTAAGCCCATCGATTTTGGATCATGTTCTTTGGAATCCTTTTGATCAGCAAGAAGTCATATTTACCCCCACAGGCCACAACTTATCTTCCTCATAAATGCTTTAATTTGCTTTTTTTATATAATGTGTTCCACAATCCATGGCTCTAAATTCAAAATGCTTTCTTAAAAACAATACTCCTACAAAATAAGACAAAAATAAATTGGTATTCTATCAACAAAGATAAATATGGAAAATTGTTCCACTATTTTTTTAATTATTTTCTATTATGTTCCCACTACTTTTTATTTATCTTGTGAGTGAACCATTTTTTTCATAAAAAGTAATAATATTTACATCAAAAAAATATATAAATAAGAAGCTATACATTTGGTCAGTTATTTTCCAGTCATTTGCACGGTGGAAAATTTCCAATTGCTAGTCATTTATATCATGAACTTTCTAACAATAAATAAATAAATAGTATGATCAATAAGGATTTCCAATTAATATATTATATTTCAAAAAGCGCAAGCATAAAATTTAATAAAGATAAACAAAAGAGAAAAATAATAAGAAACTGAAAAAACGAGCAATGAGCCAATGATTTTAAAAGCTCCTAAGCGGCTATGCTCACATGCTTCCGTTGACAAATGAAACATATCCTTACCACAACTCTCCTTGATCGACACGTGTTCTGACACACAAGATATGTCTTTAGAGTACTCACAATGCATTGTGTCTAATTTTACATGTGTGTGGCATATAAATAGACTTAAATCCTAAATGACATGAACAAACCCAAGTAAAAAAATTCAAAAGTAAAATACTAAGTCTAGCATACATGTCAACCAATAAAAATGCTCAAATATGTTTCCTTTATTAAAAGAAAAATTAAATTAGGAATAAGTGATAAGTGTTTATGTTTGTACTTGGATCCAAAATAGACCCAAGTGTGGACTTGGTCTCTTTTTATTATTGCCACATAAGCTAGACCATGTCCACTTTTAATTGCATTGGAAGACATTTTTCTATAGACTAAGTCTATTTCCTATGTGACATATGATATTTTATTAAGAGACTCAATGCATTGTAGGTGCTCTTAGATCCTACGATTGAGAACTACACCGAAAAACAAAAAACCTTCTACGGCGCATTTAAGCAACAAAACATAACAAACAGCAGAAAAAGAAAAAAAAAAGTGCCATCTGAGCTGCACAATATTGATAGTCTAATTTGACAGGTCATAGATGATACAATTTAGATTAAACTTTATGTGAAAATATCGCTTAATCCAAGTGTTCGTATCGAATGGCGAGAATCAATACCAAATAGCGTAAGCGTACCTAATGGACGATGGCGGATCCAGGACAAAATCTCACTGGGGGACATTAACATTGTCAAGTATTGAAATTATGATTTTTTTAAAAAAAAAAATAAAATAAAATACATGTTAGTGTGTGTGAGTTTGATTATTTATGACAATACTTTGTAATATATACTAACAATCTCCTTTTTTATATGTTTGAAAATAAAGCAGGTCAGATTAACTAAGCAAAAGTTAAACAATATCTAAATTATTACAATCTGCTTAATAAAAATATGTATTTTGTCTTTCCTCTAATCTTCTCTACAATATATACACATAAAAAGTTAAACCCACATACACGCTTAGTGGGGGGCACGTGCTTCCACCTGGATCCGCCACTGCTAATGGCCGTGAAATTTTACTGCATAAATTTGGAATTTTGTAATTTGAGATTTTGAAGATCTTCCAAAAGGCCGTGAAATTGTATCTCTTCTTCTTCTGACGTACGAAGAAAAAGTGAATTTTAAAATTGTATCTCTTATACATTATTTTATATAATTTTTTATGTAAATTTCATTTTAAAGTATCATCTTCTTTTTCTGCAAGGTGTAGTGAAATGCATGACAACTCTTTACTTATGTTTACATTGACAAGTTTGACTAATATTTACAACTTGACTAATATTTACAACATTATATTTATAATGTTAATATAAATACAATTTGTTGTCATCAACTTGGTTATTTGATTCTTGTTCAAATTTGTTTAGTATGTTAATATCCTGTAAATTTAATAAACCTCTCAAAGCTCTTAATTGGGTATATATATATATATATATATATAATATGAAAATCACATAATTAATAAAAGATATTAATTGTTATATTATTCATGTCAAAATCGTACAATCTCTGTCAGGGAAAAGATATGTGTGCATAGTAATACAAATTTGAAAATTTAGGGCGTGCTTGTTTATGAAATATTTCATTCAAAATGAGTTATTTTAGTTAACTAGAGTTAATTTTGAAAAAGGTAGTATGGTTAATTGTTAGTGGGATATAAATGATTGGAAATGATTATTAATGATTTGATGTAAAAGTAGGATATAAATGATTGGAAATGATTGGAAATGATAGGTAGTTAAAATTATGTGAGTGGATGAATAATGAATTAAAGTTGATGTGATATGTAAGAATGATTGGTTTATAATATTTAATTATATAAATAATATAAATGATAGTGGGGTTGAGTTAAAGTTGAGTTAGATTTTGAGTGGGAAATGAATTATTTTATAAACAAGCATGCCCTTAGCCACACTAATTAATCTATACTTCATACTTGATTGACCATACATTGATTTTTAGTTAAAATGTATGCATAGTTTTTTAAGCCACAAAAATGATTCAAACAGCTTGAATTCTATTTAATTTCCTTTATATATTACTTATGAAAAAATTAAATATGAATGGAGTTTCTATATGTCTCTGCTTCATTCATTTACATCATGGGTAACTCGTGGCATTATAACCTATGATTATTAATTACACCCAAATAATAACTAACTAAATAAATAAATAAAATTAAAGTTTATGTATCATAAAAGTGATTTGAAGAACAAAAGTGGTGATGCAGATTGATGTCACTATGTGGGTGGGGTTTAAAAGTTGTACCACTTTTGCACTCAATAACATTCGGCCAATATATTCTTGAGCGTCCTTTTATATTCACAATAAAATTTATAATCAATTTAATAAATTTATTTAAGAAACTATTAAGATAAAATATATGTAATGAAAAATTGAGATAGGTTGGCTTTATTGATTGTTTTGTTTCATTTTTCTTTTTTTGGTATACTTTTGGCCTTATGCCCGAAAAAATATATCAGTGTTCTCACTCGCATGGTACTCGAATTTACCATTATGGCCTGTCAATTTTTTATCTTTTATTTTTTCAGAAAGCTATGGTGCCAGTTTTTGTCCTAAATCAAGGAATCTGGACATGAATATTAAATTAAAATACTATTAACAGTTGACAAAATAGTTAATAGTTGTTATGGGGCAAAAAACAATAAGATTTGAAATTCTCTTATTCATCGCAATAAGTAGAAGATAAGTTACGCAACCAACAGCACTATTCTCAACTTCATTTCCTCATTTTGTTCTCAACTTAGCTTAATTAATTTGTTCCACGACCACGAGTTAAGTTTTGGATCGAAACGAACCAATTCTTTTGACTTAAAAAGGGAGAAACAAAGGCAAATGATGTTGTCAAACCGTAGTAAAAATATATTTTTAGTACGAGGGTGCGTTTGGTTGCTAACAGTTGATTGTGCATGATATAATTTTTTTGATAAAATCAAAGGCTATCTACTGATTCAACTAGTCTATCAACTTGTTTGGTTCAAGCTTGATAATTATATCATTTTGATTTAAATTATTTTTTTATCCTTCATCAAAAATTAAAATTTCAGAATCTGCCCTCAACCCAGTAACACGATAATTATTGCTCCATCGCCTTCCTCTACCGTCATCGTCTTCATCGTACCCTGTCGCCGACAGTTTCGCCTCATCGCCTTTTGCTCTGTTGTTGGTACCTAATTAACCGTGTAAAGCCACTCCCACTCCCCCGTCCATCTCTACACCAAATTTTCAACGCAATTTTACATTGAGATCAAAAATTTGGGTGAAATAAAAATTGCATTGTTGCAAGAATAACAACAAGAGTCATAACAACCCCAATCACCTGTCCCTCCATCAATTTCGTTCACCGTCTAGAAACGATCTCCTCTGTCGTATCATTCTGCTTCTCGACGAGGGATTTGGAGGAGGGTTCGGGCTTTGGTTTGGGGATTTTCGGCTTGGAGCCAGGGTTGGAAGAGGATGAGGTGGCGGTGGCGGACGACAGAGAGGTAGAGGGAGGCAAGTCTTCCGGTGACGCGGTTTTGGGTTGCCATAGACACCGGCCTTTATCCTACTCCATGCAATATGACCAAGAAGATTTTCGTTGTCCCAGCCTTAACAGTGGCGGTTGAACAAGCATTTAGCGAGAGAAGATAAACATTGAATGCACGACGGTTTGAGGTTGACGCCACAAAACTTATACAATCAAATGTTGCTTGGTGATTGAAGAATGATCAATAACGACCATGCTTATAAGATGATTGTTCCGATTTCACTAGTGTTACCAGAATTGAAGAGGACCACCAGACTTATGACTACGAGTAAGATAACTATAGCGCCGAAGATAAGTGATATGTAGGTAACTTAATTGACATATTGTAAATTAATATGTCGCTTTTTGATCTAAAAAATTCTTTAACTGATATATTAACTTGTAATAATTCAACTAAGCCCAAGTCAAATTGTTTTTTTTTTTAATCGGCCGACCCGAACCGGAACCAATACAAACTGACCCGGCCTTCTAAATCACTAACCTCCACGTATCTAAGTAAGGACGAATCGATCGGTGTTTTCAAGCCCGGATACCCGACCCAGCCCGACCCACGATTTGGCAATATCTAATTGTGTGTAAATAAAATTTAGTGCGCCCCAAAAGTTTACCGGTGCGTGTCTGTGCGTATTATGAAAACCGACCCGTAACCGGTTTGGGTAAAGTTGGTGTAACTTTTGAGAACCACGGAAACTTGTCGCTGTTGGACACGTCAACATTAGGTAAATTTTTTCAGTGGTTGGTTTCAGGTCTTCTTGCTGTTATACACAATAATGATCAACAGTTTTTTTTTTTATTATTATTTTAATTCTTTTACTCTTATAGTCTTATTGAGTGTCTTGGTGCGTTGGGTTAAAAAATTATGCCAGCAATTTTCGTCACAATGATGTAATACGAATATTTTTTTATATAAAGAGATCTAAAATTTATTAAATATAAGATCTTGTTATTCATAAATTTCTATATTTAAAATATTTAATTTTTTGTTGCTTTTTAAAAGGAATTTTATCAATTGTTTGTGATATATGGTTATAGCTAGTAGTATTGTTAAATCTCGTGACTTATTCTTCTTCATTTTTAATTCATTATTTCTTACGCTTATCCACCGTTTAAACTTTGGTGTGTAGGGTTGAAAATTTGTGCCAAACAAATTCGTCATCAATGATGAAACAAGAATATTAATTTGTAGATAGAGGTCATCAACTTTATGTTATTGTTAAATTTTGAAATTAAATTGTATCATTTTTTACTTTCTTATTAATATGAATTCTATCATTTTTTCATAAAGTCTCTATTTTTCCTTCAGTTCTAATAGGAACTTTTTCACCTTTTGTTTTTTAAAAATATTATTCAAATAGGAGTGAATATTATTGGTAATATTATCATTTTCATTTTTTAATTAATATATATTAGGAATATAACCATAATAATGGAAAACATTGTTAATCATATCATATTTTTTTTATTACTTCATAATGTAAGTATATAAAACTTGATTGTTTATTTCGCTAAATTAGCTTTTACTAAATGAAAATTTCAATCTATCATTGTAAAATACATGTAATCCTAAACAGAGTGTTTTGACAGCATTTGACATTTGAGAAGGTATAAGGTATTGCTTCAAATAAAATGGGTCAACGTAATGTTGTTCTCGAATCTTATATGAATTTAAATTCTAAAACAAATAAATAAATAAATAGGTAGATACAATTCTATCCTGTGTTTTCTGGAATAATTATATTTACAAAAATAAAATGAAAGCCTAATTAATGTCCGAGATTTTTATTACATTTTGAATTGCAGGCCTCGTGAGTATTTGCTGTAATATATGATTTATTTTATGGCTCTCTATTTATTTTATTTAAAAAATTAATTTATCCCGAGTGCCTGGAAGTATTCAATTTGTTTAGAATTATAAAATAAAATAAAAACCTAATGTACCAGTCTGACAACATTTTAATTTGCATTTATAGGGAGTATTTTATGTAAACATGATTTATTTCATGCTTCACCATTTATTTATTATTCCACTGTTATGCTCGTGGCTCGATACCTTCATTTTCAAGTGATATTCCTACGTTTTTCTCGTGTTAGTAATTTATTTCGTGTTTTAGTCTTTTTATTATTGGCTCATACTTTTTTGTTTAGCTCATAATTTTAGGTGTTTTTAACTAATTTTCGAGTTCACAAGGCCCGATCGAAATAATTGTACACTCCTTGTTTAATTAGAGACTAATTGAATCCTATGCTGTACCCGTTAAATAATTTAATTATTTGACAAGTTGCGATTTTAGTAGTCATTTGGATTAAAAAGTTCAGTTAAATAAAAAAATAATATAAAAATTTTTTCTAGAATAAAGGATGGTAAGGTTAGTTAATATAAACAAACTATTTATCCAACAAATTAACACGTCACATGATTAGCTATTTAAATTTACTAAGTACATCAGTTATTCGCTATTAATTAATTCAATTGATCTGTATTTTAAGTAGCGTACTTTATCGACCGGTAGTACAAAATTTCCGTTGGCCGATTATATGACAACCCTTCAAATATTATATTTTTGAGCTAATATCGATTAACACTAATTTTTTTATCAAAAAATACTGACCAATATATTTGATTATTTTAGTTTTTAAATATTTTATCAACTTTATTTATAATCACTAAAAACTATACTCTTAATTTTAATATGGTTACATTCTTATTAGATTCTAAATAATTTTAGTATTAATCTAAGTTGATTCATACATTATTTATATTATAATGTCATACTCAGAAATAAACCAAATCAAAAGCAGTTGAAAAAAGAATAAATATAGTGAGACTTCGATTGTTCGTCGCCGTGGAAATAAACGAATACTAAATTGATTCATAGATTATTTATATTATAATGATAAATTAAATTAGTATTTATTACACTCAAACTCCGTTTGTTTTGAAGGATTTAAAATTCCTTAATTTCAAAATTTTTAAAATATAAATTTTTGACTTGCATACTATTTTGAATGGATGTGTTGAAAATAATATAAATAAATTGTCTAGCTCGCACCGATGGTGTTGACTCTCGGTGGTGATGAATTCCTAAATGATGGTGGACGGCGTGGTCGTCAACGGTGATAAACAGTGGATTTCAAATGACTGGGTCTGAGGAGTCATTTCAAATCCTTCAAAATAATGACTAAAAAACATGTAGCATGAATTTGAAATTCCCCAACTTCCATTATCATCTCAATATGCATGAACATTTGAACTTGTAAATTTAAAATTTATGGATTTCAATTTCCTCCGTAAATCCCTCAAAACAAACAACGGAGCCTCAGTGAAATAGAGGACAAAATTGTCTAGTATAATTTCTTTACGGTATGAGTAGCTGAATAATTATTACGGCATGATTAATATGATGGAATGAATTGAAGAATGGAATGATTATGAGAATAGAATGAAATATGTTTTGTCATTGATGCGTTTGGTATGCAGAAGGAATAAGACTGGAATGGAATGACATTATCATTTTTTATCATAAAAATAAATAAAGTTTTTTTTTTAAAATAATATACTTTTAATAAATTATATATAAATGCCTTTTTAATAATATATAAAAATAAAATAATATATTTTTAATAATATATTTTGAATAATATATAAAAATAAAATAATATATTTTTAAATTATATATAAAAAATAATATATTCTTAAAAGTAATATATTTTTACTATATAAAAAATAACATATTTTTAATAATATTTAAAAATAAAAATTAATATATTTTTAATAATATTTATTTTATTTATTATTTAAACAATAAATAAAAATAAGTTTTCAATTTATTATTTGAATTTTATTTTTTGAATATTTTTAATAATATTTAAAAATAAAGTAATATATTTTAATATATAAAATAATATATTTTTTGTAATATATAAAAATTAAATAATATATTTTTAAATTATATATAAATGCTTTTTTAGTTTTATTTTTATATAAGTATTTAATATATCTAATTAAAAAATAAATTAAAGTAATTTTTAAATTTTTTATTTGAATTTTTTAAAAAATAATTTTATTTAATTTATTTTAATCATGATTTATAAAATATATCATATAATTATTTTTTATTATTATTTGTTAATTTTATTTTTTGAAAAATTAATTCCTACACACATGGGAATGAGAAAACCTTCCATTTATTATGGAATGGCTAATCCCATGGAGATGAGTTTTGCCATTTCCATTGGAATGGTCATTACTTCTCAAACAATATACCAATAATGGGATAAGGAAGGAGTATGAGAATAATCATTTCATTCTCATTCTCATGTCATTCCTTCCTACCAATCATGCCATTATTGTTTTATAATCATTGTTTACGGTAAAAATATATATATTTTTTTTTATAACCATAAACCACCGTCGGGACAAATAACTTTATTTATTTTGTAGCATTGATTTTTCTAAATTATATTATGATATTGGACAGGTTTTAAATAAGCGTGTGGGTAATATGACGGTCATGCGCGTACTTTGGTGCGCCAACTCTGTGAGCTGATGTGGCGGTTTCGCCCGAACAAACACACACACACACACACAAAAAAAGCACGTCATGGAATCACCACCGTCCATTCATCCTTGGTTTCTTAAAACGCCGACTAAAGTCACCACATCCAACGGTGTTGGTGCGAGAGATTGAATCAGGACTATATCTGCTGTGTCGTGAAAGCAACACGTAACTTATTGAAACTTTGAAATAATCTCCACACATTAATAAACCACATAAAGTACTTGGTAAAAAATAATTAATTAATACTTTAGGTCTTTTTAGTAAAATAAAGCATTAGGATGTGTTTGGATAAGGAGTAGTCTTCAGGTTTTAGAGCTTGGAAGTCCAACAAAATAATAATCTCATTAATATTGTTTCAATCGTTTCAATCGTACGCTTCCCTATATTAGATTATAAGTCATATGCCGTCTATGTTGCTCTGCATTTGTTAGCAGTATGTTCTCAAACATCAACCATATGAATTGTCGGATCCCTTGGGGGCCAACCCACTTCCACACCTTGACTATTTAATTCAAATAAGCTCAGTAGTTACCAAACAAAGCCATATGTTCAGTAATGTTTGTCTCGTTTTTTTTTTCCATAAAAAATTTGAATATTTATATTTTATATTCTATTCTATATTATACGTTATTTAAATTTTTATTAGAAAAATCATGTCACTGAAGAGTAGACATGTATGAGAGTTTTGAATCACACCTCCGATCGACTGGATTCGGTCTGCTCTTGAGCTCCTCGCCGGTTGAACGCTTTTATACCTGTAAAAACTCTCACACTGAAAGGATATTTCGGTGAAGAGGATGAAGAGCCTCCGATGATTAAGTTAACACTCATAGAAGATGAACTGAAGTATATGTGTATAGAGTAATGGAGAATGTAAGGATATGTCATACCTCACACACTTATATAGGGAGATGATACCTTGTTGCCTAAGTCTGCCCGAGTGGATTGTCCAAACTACCCGTTTGTACTGCCCGATTTGCCTGAACTGCCCACACTGCTCAATATGTTAGGGTACATGGGTTGTTTGACTAGATAAACGAATGAACACGAACGTGTCGAACCAATAAACGAATGAACACGAACGGAATTTTTTGTTCGTTTACTAAACGAACGAACACGAACATGTTCGAAAATTAGTCGAACTCGAACTCGAAAACCTTAAGCTCAGTTCGGTTCGGTTCGATAACAGCCCTACTATAAATCTTCAGCTGGAAAGCTAGAGAGTGTTTCGCCTTTTAATGTTGATCTCTCAATTTCTAAGATTTGTAATCTCTCATAAGTTTCTGTTATTCATCGATGAAAGTCTATGAAGAGATAATGATGTATTTATAATTAGGTCAAACCTAATCATATGACCTTAGGAGATCCTATAGCCCAATAGGTAATTGGACCTAATCCAATTAGGAATTTAATTAAGTATAAATCTAATTTAATTTAACTAAATATTTTTTATCAAATAGAAAATAATCTCATTAATCATAAACAAATATTCCAGTCTAATTGAATATTTATCACTCTCGATTCGCTCTTAGTCAGGAAACTGATTGCATATTGTGTGACCCTATAACCCTTCATATATTGACATAAATCTAATTTACGATCCTTACAAAACTCCTAAACTGCGTCAAAGGATGAACTCAAAATATGAAGTACGTTTACATGGACAAAATAGACAAACTTTTAGTGTAGAACTCAATGGTGATACAGTCTCTTCATTTACGAACCACTTGACTAAGCTTACGACTTGAACGTGTGTTCACCAAGTTTAGCATCACAATCTCTCTCAAATTGAATGACAAAGACTTCAACCTTCTCATCATATGGAATAACAAATTCAATATTTAAACATTCAGAATCGAAGAATGTCTCTTGAATCACCCCTTCAGTGAGAGTAACTTTAGAGGATTTAATTTCTAAGGCAACATCCTCTTCTTCTTCATGTTCTTCGGTAACAATAGAATTTTCTGGCGCACTATCTAATGGCAAAAAACATGGAGGAATGTAATCAAGCTGGTCTTGCGATATAGGAGGTAAACTTGAGAAAAGGACAATTCCCCGGTGTGTGTGACAACAACAAACCACATTCATAACACCCAATGCCTCTTTCCTCAAGTTCTCTCTTACGACGCTTTGACTCCAACTCAACCTTTTTAAGTTCTTCTAACTGATAGATCAAACACTCCTCCAACCACTTTTTATCTTCTTCCAAATATTTGGGATCATTACGCCAGTCATAGTCTATCGCATCCTCATCCATTATAAAAAAAAAAATGTTAGCAAGAAATACAAAAAATGTCTAAATTAAAACTAACACTATCTATCATAATATTGATACAAATAATTATATTGGTCTCCGGCAACGGCGCCAAAAACTTGTTCGCCTATATTTTTAAAGCTTGACCGCAACTGTACAACTTCACTCGTAGTATGTGGCAAGTAAGGTCGTATCCCAAGAGACCAAATAATTATTGTATCAATTACTAGATTATGATAGTGTCAACTTTATTTAGACGACCGAATATGAGATGGATTAACTAAACTAAGAAAATATAATCGAAATATAATCAATCAAAAACAAGAACTAGCTAGAGAAACACGTGAGAAAATATATGGGAATGATAGACTCTAAGAATGTGTGTTCAATTAACAGTTGGGTTCCTTCAAAAGTATCACAACTAATGTTTTCTTTATCTCTCCTATAAGATGATCACAAATTTAGCTTATCGACCCTCTCAAGATCGATAAAATCGTAGATTAAATCACATATATTAGCGTCTCCACTCAACACATGCAATTCAACTCCAAATAGATTAAAAGATCTAATATCCTCACAACGACCTACTAATCTCTCGATTCAAGCAAGTAAATTGTGTCAAATATTAAAGACCTAATATTGAACTCATCTCTCGAATTATGAACAATATTTTCAAACATGTAAAAACATTGGCCAAGTGCTAAACATGAATTAAGAATAAAATATTTGAATAGGGTTCAAAAGAAAAACAATTAATTATAAATAAATCATTCAAATCCCAACATATTAATCTACTATCAAGCCCTAGAATCAAATAATTTAGCCACTCATGTTCGAATTCAAATACACAGATATATTAGAGATCGACATGATCATAAAAGTTCAAAAGGGAGAAGAAAGAAAAACTACAAATCTTGTTGATCTTTCAATTTTCTTGATTCATTCGTAGTTAGATCTTTTTTTGCTTCCCAATTGTTTCTCTTGTGTGTTCTAGGGCTCCTCTCTTGTGTCTCCCACGTTCTTCTCTCAAAATAGGGTGAATATGCCCTTTTATAATGTCCAAAACCCTTCTCCTTTTTAAATTAGGCACAAAATAAAAACCAGCCTACGCGCGACACAGCCAGTCTGCCAGTGTCGCCGTCCGTGTCGAAGCCCGTGTTAGGTGCCTGGGCTTCGAAATCTCTCTGTTGAGGTGACACGGCCTCTGACACGGTCATAGTGCCCGTGTCAGCTCTGCACACTCCTTTTCTTGCTTGTTTCACTTGTTTCTTCTATTTTTCATCCTTGCATCAATCTTTCATCATCCCGGGATTCCTAGGTAGTCTTCATGCACCTCCAATAGCCAAAAGCTCTACAAATATGTGTAAATATCTACAAAACAAGCACGTGTAATACCTTTCCAACAAGAATAGAATAAAACCACCATAATGCAATTTATACACCAATAATGCAATGAATAAGCTCTAGATACTATATAAATATGGTGTAAAATCACATATGAACAACGTGTGTCTATCCAAACAGTTTAATCGTTTTATCTCATCTTAGTGGTTGGTTTTAATTAATTATATTTTAACACTATTTCAAATATAATCATGTCCATTGGTCAATGATCAACCCAGTATAGAGAAAATGAGTGTTTTCTCAAAACTATATTCGATGAATGAATCTTATCTTAGTTCAACTACCAATTCCATGTATATTGTGATCAACCCAACACAAGCGTTGGTTTTAATCGTTTTATCTCATCTTAATGGTAGGTTTTAATTAATTGGGTATTGATTTCAAGTCAAAGGACTATTATACCAATCCACACACCGATACTCCCATAGACGCATAAATAAATGGTTTATCGGTAGGGTATTCGAATACTCTCCAAAGCAATGACTAAAATACCGTACCGTACTGGTCGGTAATACTGGATACCGGTCATTGGTATGGTACAATTACACACAAAATATCGGATTTACGGTTATACCGATTTGTACCGGATCTACCCCAAAAGAAATGTAAGCGTTGGACTACGCTTAGTAAATTACTCTATATATGAATTGTGTATTGATTTTAAGTCAAATGAACTATTTTATCAATCCACACACCGATACTCCATAGACGCATAAACAAATGGTTTATCGGTATGGTATTCCAATACTCTCTAAAGCAGTGATTAAAATACCGTACCGTATCGGTCGGTAATACCAGTAATACTGGATACCGGCCATTGGCACGGTACATTTACACACAAAATACCGGATTTACGGTTATACCGATTTGTACCGGGGTCATACCGTAAAAACCGAAAAATACCGGTCCAAAATACCAGTCAACAAAAAAATAAATAAATAAAAATTATTAACTTAAAAACGTAAAATTTAAATTGTAGTTAGAATGTTTTATTTTTACCTCATTGAGAAGTTGAAATTAATGATTATGGTCATTTATTTTTTTTATACTTTTTTGCATTTAGTATTATACATTTTTATGTATATTTATATATATATAATTATATTTGTTAGTCTGGTAATACCACCGATATTATCGGTCCGACCGGTAATACTGTGTACCGGTGGCTAGACTGGTATGACCACCGGTACGATATTTAAAACACTGATATAAAGTATCTATGTGTCTATCACGAATAACAATTATTTATAGCAGTGAGACATATATATTCTTCAAGAATATGATGCAGACCACGTGTCAATCTATTGCGTATTAATAATATTTATCTTACTTTATCAATTAGTATATCACTCCGTTAATGACATCATTAAGTCAATGGAGCAATTACCTATAAATTGTAAACAATCAAATAATTTTTTAGTTAATTGCAATGTCACAATTATAATCTAATACTATCTCCTATTCTTTTTAAATGTCATTTTGGGTTTATCAACTATTAACTAAAATAAATATCGTTTTGGATCTTTTGTATATATTTTTTCATTATTAACATCATTTAGTTAATAAATACACTACGACTTTTCATATTCGTTTCATCTTTTTTTTTTAAACATTCATCTCTATCTTCATTAATGAGGGTTATTATTGGCAAAAGAATAATTCTTAATTAGTGTGCAACTTCCCAAAACAACACTTAGGAGAAAGTATAATATTATAATGGAGTTATGTATATATGTTCACAAAAAATTGTCTTTATGGCACGTATACCAATACTCTTCAAATTAGTCTCTTTGGCACTACCACATAAAGAATTCATCAAGTAAATGATTGTGTACCTCAGTTTAACCCACTAAGGAAATCATAAATGCATTCGGTGCTATATTAAATGAGATTGCAGTGGTGGTAACTCCAATAAATAGGATTAACTCTTAATTAAGTTGTGATCAAACGTTGATTATTATCTGTTTTTACATTATGAATAGAATTCAAAAATGAATTAAATTGTAAAATGAAAAAAAAAAGTGAATTAACTGATAGAAAATAGCTGAATGATCCAATATATGGCTTGAAGTACAGAAATTAAAATAATAAAAAAAAAGTGGGTTGAATTTCAAATTGAAGTCCTAACACTAATTCAAATTAATAGGAAAGACTACGGTCCCGTTACAGTACCATCCCGTCGAGTGTTTTAAGCGTTGAATTATCTATCTTATACAAATTACATGTGATCCAATAGTTTAAACACTTGGCGAGATGGTACCGTAACGGGACCTCAGCATTTCCCCAAATTATAACCCCAGGTGAAAAAAAAAAACATCAAATAGGACTTAATTCCTTCAACCAAACATAGCATTAGTTTAATGCTCCCATTCAATTTTCGAGAAGCCGAAAACTACTCTATTTATCCTCCGCCTCATAATAATAGTGACAACAAGAATCAATCCAAAGCACCTTTAGATTGAAAAAACACTCAATACCACCTTACTTTCTCTCTCTACAAACTCCCCCAAAAAAAACGCACTAAATTCTCCCTCTCTCTAAATGCACAGATTCCTTCCCTTGTAGAAAATATTCTTATGAATTCCGGCTTTCCCGGCGGCGTCCCGGACTTCTACTCCGGCGGCCGCGCTCTGCCTAACATCATGAGCGGCGGCGCTTTCAACGCCAACCTCAACTCCCAGCAGCAATTCTCCTTCCGCTCGCCGCTCGCCAGGCTCCCGCTCGACCCGACGGCCCAGATCCGCCGACCCGACTTCATCGGAAAGAGGTCGCTCGCCGAGTTCCAGCAGCAAAATCAAGGGATGGGATTCTATCCTCGGAACGTGAAGCAGAGGCCCGCCGGCAGCTACCCGGAGATGTCCTCCGGCAACCCATGGTACGGCCTTTCGATCCTAAATCACCACCGCCTGCAGCCCCTGTCACTTTTAAACAGAAACGGCGGCACTAATGGGTCGGTCGGGGCTCCGATTCCAATTCCGGGTCCTAATGTAAGTAGTTCGAATTCGGGCTCAGGCCAGGAGGAGTCTGCCAGAGATCAGTCGGAAAAGAGCTTGATGATGAGCCACAAGCTGCAGGAGCTCGAAAAGCAGCTTCTCGGCGACGACGACGACGACGACGACAGCGACACCGTCGCCTCCGCCGTCACCGACAGCAAGTGGTCTGACGCTATCCAGGGCCTGATCGGCCCGGCCCGAAAGCCCATCTCCCCTTCTCCGACCTCCTCGTCCTCTTCCTGTTCTTCCACATCGGCCTCACCGCCGCTGCCCTGCCCGAAGCAGGCCCTCGTCGACGCCGCCGCCGCGATCTCCGACGGACGCCCGGCGGCCGCCGCCGAGATGCTCGCCCGCGTCCTCCAGCAGGCGGCGAACCGGCAGGGGACCCCCGAGCAGCGGCTCGCGGCGTACATGGCGGCGGCGCTGATGCCGCGCGTGGGCCCGGCGAGGCCGGCGCCGGAGACCCACGGGAAGGAGGGCGCAGCGGCTGCGCAGATGCTGTACGATGCCTCGCCGCCCTTCAAGCTCGGGTTCATGGCGGCAAACCTGGCCATCCTGGAGGCTACGGCGGAGCAGGGGCTGGGGAGGAGAATCCACGTCGTGGACTTCGACATCGGGCAGGGCGGGCAGTACGTGCACCTGCTCCACGCGCTCGCGGCGAAGGTGAAGGCAGCCGAACCCCAGACGCGCCACGGCGCGTCCCTGAAGATCACGGCCGTATTGGACAACCTCACCGCCGGCGCCGGCGCGGAGCAGAAATTGAATATCGTCGGCGAGGGCCTCCGAGCGCTGGCGAACAGAATCGGGGTCCGGCTGGTGTTCAGCGTGAAGAAACTGGAAATCGTGGAGCTGACGCGCGAGAGGCTGGGAGTTGCGGAGGGGGAGGGGGAGGCCCTGGCCGTGAACTTCGCGTTCCGGCTGTACCGTCTGCCGGACGAGAGCGTGACGACTGAGAATCTCCGGGACGAGATGCTCCGACAAGTGAGGGGGTTGTCGCCGGAGGTCGTGGCGGTGGTGGAGCAGGAGGTGAACACCAACACGGCCACGCTTGCGGCGCGTGTACGGGACGCGTGGGAGTACTACGGGCTGCTGCTGGATTCGCTCGAGTTGACTCTGGCCCGGGACAGCCCGGACCGGGTCCGGATCGAGGAGGGGCTGGGCCGGAGGATGGTCAACGCGGTGGCCTGCGAGGGCATGGACCGGGTCGAGAGGTGCGAGGTGTTTGGGAAGTGGCAGGCCCGGATGGGCATGGCCGGGTTCCAGCCGAGGCAGGTGAGTCGTCTCGTGGTGGAATCGCTGAGGGCGAAGGTGAACTCCGGGACACGTGGCAACCCAGGATTCACTGTGAACGAGGAATCGGGCGGCGTGGGGTTTGGTTGGATGGGGCGGAATCTGACGGTCGCGTCTGCTTGGCGTTGATTTGGTTTGGGATCTCACACTCTCATTTTCCTCTCTTTTGTTTTCCTTTTCTTTCTTTTTTTATTTTTATTCTTCTTCTGTTTTGTCTGAACAAGTGTTGATTTTAGTTTAGTTAAAGTGTGTGATTAATTTGTCGTACTATGTGTTATTGAACGGTGCTGATGTTTACTTTTTTTCTTTTTTCCTTTAATGTGAGAAAAGGAAAATGGAAATGAATGAGGGAAGAAATTTAGGAATATAATATAAATGGTGTGTACCTTTAATCCTCTACTTTTCTTTGTACATTAATATAATTTTTCAAATTAATTTGTGGTTTGGTTTGTTGAATTATATGTGTTAGACAAAATTTGTATCATTACATTTTGTAATCGTTTTGTCATCTGTTGGGTCAATCTCACCATTAGACAAACATACGTTTATTTTTTCATTGTGCATTTTTCCATTTAAACTTGTCATGCTTTAACAACTAAAATAAATAAAAATATAACATTTAATATAATAAGTATGCATTTTTATTCAAATAGTATGATTGAGGTGACTCGTCTAACTGTTAGCCATTTCATACAATAATTTTCGTCTTGTCTTTATTCTTAGTTGTATTATAACAAAACTAGTAATTGTATGACTGTCATGTGTATTTTTAACAAGTGTTTGAAAAACAATCTTTGTTTCTTTTATTTAAAGTAAGTTCATTCAACAAATATACATTTAAATTAAATAATTGCACAAGGCATTGTATTTGGGCTTTATGAGTTGGTGGTGTCACATAGTTGAAAATTGAAGGGAAATTTTTATGTTTGCCACACGATTAGGAAAATATTATATAATTATCATTCATGTCAAATTAATTATGTATATACCTAATGAATAATAATTAATTACATTCATGCCTGAAATCAGTTACAGATTAGTGCAACCTCCATTCCTTATTTTTTGCCCATGATTTCCGGAAGTTTAGCCAAAAAAAAAGAAAGTCATGCTCACTTTGGAATGTAAATAGGAATAAGATAACTGCACCATTTTTTTTCTAAATTTATACCTAATACAAATCCTAAATTTATAGTCACGATTGTAGAGTATATATAGTCACAGTCGAGTATATATATATATATATATATATATATATATTTAACATATACTGTAGATATACCTCAAATATACTGAATATAAACCATAAATATATAAAAAAAAAATAGTTTATGTTTGTTTTAAATCAGTTTTTGAATATTTTTTAGTATATGTTGAGTTTACGTACTTTTTATTTTACTTTTATGTTTTGTAAACTATTTTGCTAAAAAATAAAACCACACATATACACAACAAAAAGACCTTATTTATTTATCTATATTATTGCCTAAAGTAACTCACGCAGTTGTGCATGTGGGTATAAATTGCGTTTTTGTTAGTATATATTCAGTATATGTTGCAATGAAAAACATGTCTTCCATCAAAATTTTATGTCTTCTTGTTTTGTTTTTTAAAGTTTAACGTTCCTTGAAACGTATGTGAATTGATAGTTTTTTTTATTAATGATATGTATTGTTTTCAACAAAAAATCTTCTAATTAATATATCAAACATAAACTATGAATAAACATTGAACACAGAAAAAACAACATTAGTTCACAAACTAATTTGTACATAGCTAATATACCAAACATAAACTAAGATGTAATGACTGTACATATAATGTACATATACTGAACATATACTACTTATACATACTACATATACCAAAACATAAAACGAATAATTTGTTAGGACTTTATTTGATGTCTAAGTTCCAACAAAAAGTCAACGTCACAGCCCCTCACGCTCTCCTCCAGCTTGAAGTAAATCTCCCATTGGAGAACCTCTTCCTCTTCACCTTCTCGACCTCCACTTCCAAATCCGATGCTATTTCCTAAAAAAAAATAATAATAACTGATTAAAAAAATAAAAAATAAGACAGAAAATATACTTCCTTGAGAATATACCGAAAATATACTGAAAATATACTGACTATAAACCCTCACTATAAATCTTTAACTGCAGAATATACCAAAAATATACTGACTAAGACGTACATATACTGAACATATACTGCTTATACACTCTACATATACTAAAACATATAACAAAATAGAGAAACGCGAATTGGCAAGAACTTCACAGCATCTTAAGAAAAAAATAAAAAAGAAAACAATCAGCTCAAACAAGATTTGAAAACCCCAATAAAATGCACACCTATCAACTGAGAAGAATCAAAGTAGAGAATCGCGAACAGAAGAATGAAACCATATATATATCCAACAATCAACGTCAATTCATTACATCATTTTTTTTTTAATAATTGCAGCAAGATNTAAACCATATATTTTTATGGGCATGAATGTTTCAAATAAATTAAAAAAAATTGCAATTGTGCAAATGATAAATCTTGTGGATATATTCAATTTATTATTCGAGTGGGACAAAAAAATCTCAATAATTAATATGAATTGCCAATAGTACCTTGTGTCCAAGATACGGGGGATGGAGGAAGGATTTTGAGTTCGTTGGTGGTGGGGTTCCATAAAGCTTCACCTGGTAATTTAAGCCTCCATGACCTATTGTTTTTGTATGCTGCGCCACCATAAACTTGCTTTTAGAATTTGAATCGACGGGGAGAGGAGCGTTATACACTCTGAGATTGGGGGTTCAAATTAGGGTTCCGATGAGTTGTCTTGTTCGGTCGCCGGAGGAGAGAGGGGCACGGGCATACAGTCTCTTGCTTTGGGAAAAAGAGATAAAGAGAGAGGAGAGTTGGGGGAGATGAGACAGACGTAATTAATGAGAATATATCATAAATTTAAAACATACCATAAAGATGAAAATCAAATCTTTAGGCATATATGTAAATAAATTTTATAAATTTAGTTAATTTGTAAATAATTATATAAGGGATGTAATTATATAATAAAAACAGATTGTTTAAGTGGAGAGTGTAAATTCCTCAAAATTGAAATGTAGGTTTGACATGCATTGACATTAGGGGGATATATTCCAGTTGACTTTATATTGTAGTAAATGAATAGGAAGTCTTTTGTATTGTTACTTTGTTTATTAAAAATTATTTGGTTTTTTGATGACTTGACTAGTGAAATAAAATAACTATCTATCACCAAATATTAGTTAACTTGAGTTTTGGACTTTGGACACACTTCAATCAAATAGATTCTTTTATGTTCATTAACAATTGTTGCTAGAGTAGGTGTAAAGTTAAAAATAGAAAATATCTTCTTTATATGTTTTATGTAACTTGAGTTTTGGACTTTGGACACACTTCAATCAAATAGATTCTTTTTTGTTCATTAACAATTGTTGCTAGAGTAGGTGTAAAGTTAAAAATAGAAAATATCCTCTTTTTATATCTTTTATGTAACTAGTATTTGACCTGTGCATTTCGAAAAGAAGGTAATTTAAATATAACTACAACAATATATAACATCTAATCACGTTAAATAGTCAACACATTATATGGTCAGCTGTAAGTAAATCAAAAGTTTAAAATTATTTTTGTAATTTTGAAGTGATTAGTGTGTTGATTATCTAATAATTAAATGAGAGGTTAATAAATAAAAAGTAACAGTTTTTAGAGAGAAAAAGTTATTGCCACATAGGTATAATTTAATAAGTTTTATTAATTAAATGAGAGGTTAAATAAATAAAAAGTAACAGTTTTTGGAAAGAAAAAGTTATTACTGGTATAATTTAATAGGTTTTATTAAATACTCATGAGCCAACAATTATATATATAGATTCACAATGAGTTCATAACCAATTAGCCCACTTTACCTGTCTTTTAACAAAAATATATTTATATAATAAAATGTATTAATTTATTAATTTTTTTTGAGGGGGTATGAACTTGCCATTTTACCTCGATTTGTCCCCACGTATTTGTAACTTTTGAGTGGAGCTTTAGTGGAATTTGACATCCATTGGAACTCCAAATTATACATTTGAACACATCAACACTAGTTTCTAAAAAAAAATCGGCCAACTTATATGGCATGTGACAGTATAATTTTGAAATTCTATTTTCATCTATACTTATAAAAAGTCATCTCATTTACTAGAATTGATAAAAAAAAAAGTTAAACTCATAATTAATTGCATACCATATTTAGAGAGTTTTAGATATTTTAAATCATAAAATAAGGTAGCATTAAATGCCCCTAAAATTATGGATTTTGTTGAATTCATGCATCCAAATTTACGTGTTGTTTTGAAGTGAAAATTTGAAATTCAAAATATCTTCTCATTTTAGTTACAAGAAAATCGGGCTACATTCAACACTTGGACCAATTTAAAAATTATTCCTTAAATGAAGGAATTTATAGATAATTGTTATCTCTACTCAATCACATGATTATTTTCAATATAAAAAGAGACAGATTACAAATTAGTGAATCATATATTACATAATTCAATATCTTAACATTAAGGAATAAATTCATAGTATTATGTAAATCCGTATCTCATATTATTATATTATTAAGAATATATTATAGTTATATTATCAAATCATAAAAAGATATTAAATTCATATTGTAAAAAAAATAATTCATATAATTTTATAACAATTCTCACTATTTAACAATATTCCTTTTTATTATATAATAAAATAATAATTAAATATTATACAGCGAACAACAATACGTAAACTGTTACTTTCTCTTATATCAAGGGATAAATTTATATGCTAAAATTAAATTTTTATTTGTATAAATGTTTTAGTGAGATAATATATTAATTATTTTACAAGCTAGCCCTAACATGCTCATATTTAATGTTCTGACTAAAAAGACAACGCTGGTTAAAAGATGTAGAAAAAAACTTATAATAACCATATTGTTTTTTAGACTTAAGGTTGATTAAAAGAGGTAGAAAATAGATAATAACCCTATTATGTTTTAGATTTAAACGGACAAGGGTGTGAAAATAACTCATTTAGTCCAAAGTGCACACAAAACACGACAAAAGTAATTTAATTAATTAGGAGTTTCAAAAAATAAATTATTGATGAGATCTAACTATATTAATATATTGAACCACAAACTTGTAAATTTGCAGTTGCTGATAGACAAAGTTTGGCAAACATCCATATATAATGTATGAAATGGAAGGCTCAATTAAGTATTAGCATCACTTTAATTTGTTAAATAAAAATGTTTTGACTTCTCATTTCTATGGGATTTTTCATTTGATCTGTTACACCAAACATTGAAACAAGAAAAATTTATGTTGACATAAAACTTTTATATAGTTAATACTCCTATAAAATATGATATGGAAGTTCAGTAACAGTTCATGTACTTGGAATTAAACACTTTTTAGCTGAATGTAGATGAATGTATAGTATGTTATATACAAAATATAATAGTATTTTTCTTTTTTACACTTTTTAGCTGTGTTAGTTAAATTGTTGAAAAATATGTAAGATGAAAATAGTTTTTTTTTGGTTGAAAAAAAAAAATATTCTACTATTTTTTATAATGAGATAAATTTAACCCGCTATAGTATGAGGTAGTTCTGTTTGGTGGAACACGCACATTATTTTATCGGTTGTGTGGGACCCACCTTTTCCTTAACAAAAGAGTTGGTCTATTTTTTATGTTGTTGAATCTATATATATATAACTAATAATCATCAAACATGTGCATTTACATAGAGAATAATACTTTAAAAAGATAACAATATTAAAAAAAATAAAAATAAATCATAATTTAATTCATGAAAAAAATATGAATTAAGAAAATAATTCTTAAAATTGATTTTGATCAAATAATTGTTATGGAAGAGCCGTTACAACCATTTTCTTTATGCTAATACACCCGACCATTTTCATGGTGAGTGACTTAAAATTTGAGTACAGTTTTGTAACTCTCTTGATTGGTTTATGCTCATAATTTATGACATTCAAATAAGTTATTTTGTAACCTAAAAATGAAATTGCATGCTGAAAATTTTGGAGGGAGAATAAAATTTAATGCATGATAATAAAATTAAATGCTTTGTTGCTCCTCTTCATATATACATATATATATATAGATTACTAGCTAATAGCATTTAAGAAAACCTATTGAATTAAAACCTCTAAATTTTCCATCCATTTTCAGTTACAAAATTTATCATTAATGTTTTTTTACTTCTCACATTAATACATCTTATTGAGTGTAATCATGTATTTTTCTATTATATTATATAATAATTATTGCTCATACCAGCTAATAATAATTCACAATAAATATAAATTGCATAATTATAAAAAATTATTTCAAATTATTTATTTTAACATCAATATTATCTTATTCTTTTGTATCTCATGAAAAAAATTCTTTAAAAACAGTTAGTAAATTATTTTAATAGCATAGTCAAACAACTTTAGAATCTTATAAACAATTATTTTGTAATAATAATAATAATAATAATAATAATCAAACTGCTATTATCTAATGATAATTAACAGTTGTTCATAATAATAAACAATTATTAGTTTATTTTTTCTAATGATTAAATTTTAAAAATATAATATGTTCATTATCTAAAATTTTAATATTAAATTCTCAAATATTACTTATTATATTTTAATTTTAATTTTAAATCTGTGCACATGCACAGGATATTTACTAGTGTTGATGAAAACTTGAATTATTATTAAAATAATGCTAAATGAAATATGGTAGTATCATTTTTTTTTTACCCGGACCGGCCCCGCTGGTCGACCCGGAGCCAACCCGGTCCGGGTGGGTTATTTGGACCGGGTACAATGGACCCGGTCAAACCCGACCAACCCGGCATTGACCATGACCCGGTAGACCCGGATCATTGACCCGACCGGGTCAACCTCTCTATAATTTTTTTTTTTTAATTTATTTATATAAAAAAATAAAAATTATGTAAATATAATGATATAGTAAATATTTATTATGAGATACAATATTATTAACACTTAAATGTACAAATTTTGTATACAAAACATTTATTTTTGTTACTTCTATGTATATTTATATGTCAAAAATACTATATATAATTTAAATATATTAAAATTAATTATCCGGTTCAGCAATTGACCCGGTGACCCGGCGATTGAACCGGTGACCCGATGATCCGGAGACCTGCCCGGGTCGATTTTCGGGCGGGGTTTAAAAACTATGGGTAGTATTCAGTATTCACGTGGGCGTGGGGGAAGTATATTAGTTTTATTCACTGTTTTGTGACCCAGACCGGCCCGGCGGGTCGACCCAGAGTTGGAATCGGTCCGGGTGGAGTATTTGGACTGGGCAACCAAGGACCCGGTCAAACCCGGTCAAAACCCGGTTCTCACGGTTCTTACATTAAGACCTGGTTCTTACTTGAACCACATCCTATATAGGGGGTGGATCCAATGAGACCACTCCTTAAAATGTGTGCGTAGGACTCAATCTTAGCCACTCATTTTGTCTAGATCAAGGATTTATGTTAATCAATTAAAATATACATTAATTAAATAATAAAAATAATTATTAGTTGACTCCGGCATTGACCGTTGACTTCTGACATTGACTTCCGTCATTGACTCCGGCGTTGACCCGTTGACCATAATATGTATTGTGTATGAAGTAAATATGGTGAGGCAAAGTTAGTGTAAATATATTGCAAAGTTATTGTAAATACGTTACAGGGTTAGTTGTTTTTATTTGTAATATTTAGTTGTATTCAGTTTGCTAGGTTAGTTGTCTTTAGTTGCAAGGTTAGTTGTCTTTAGTTGCAAGATTAGTTATGTTTAGTTGCAAGGTTAGTTCTGTCTAGTTGCAATGCTAGTTTCCTCCAGTTGCAAGATTAGTTGTCTGTAGTTGCAAAGTTAGTTCTATCTTGTTGCAGGGTTAGTTGTTTTTATTTGCAATGTTTAGTTGTATTCAATTTGCAAGGTTAGTTGTCTTTAATTATTCTTTCATACATGATGCGTACTAAGGTCAATGGGTCAACGCCGGAAGTCAATGACTCTCGCCGGAAGTCAACAGTCAACGTCGGAGTCAACGGTCAACGCCGGAGTCAACGGTCATAATAATATTTTATATATACCTAGGATTGAAGGTGGTTTGATCTAAAAAATACTAAAATGTAACGTGTCTAACTGTGTGTATAAATATGTTGAGTAATTATATATCAATAGGTGACTTTTTAGTTGCATATAATTCTTGATTCAAAATGATTGTGCAATGTTCTAAAATTCGACATAATGATGTTATGACAACAAAAGCGGAGCTAATTAAGAGATAATTGTGGTGACTAAATTGTGAAATTATTGAATTTATTGGTGCTGCCTGCAATAAGGGACCTTTCAACATTAAAAATGCTTATTATAGTGCCTTTAGTTTATTGGTTGAAATAAATCCCAAAATATTTTTTTATTAAAAGAATACAAATTATTAATTTTACCAAAGGTAGTTACCGAACCGGATCGAAATTCGTTTAGCCAAAATTTTTGGTTTACCCCAAATGAAAACCGAATGAAAATCCGTGGTTCTATTTGGTTTCAAATTAAACCGAAAACTTATTTGTTTCGTTTATTAATAGGTCAAACTAGCATTTGATCATGTGCATTTACACAGATATAAAACACGTTTTTGTTTGTATTTATTAATTAGACATGTACTTTTATTATATAAAAATTATTATTTTTTCTTAAGTTATTTTTATCATTCAAAATTAATTGAGATTTAAATTTTATTTTAACCATGCAACTTTTACATTAGTAACATGAATAAAATAATTTATATATTTGTGGCATATATTAAGAAAATTAACATAAATAAAAAAAAATTATTGGTGTCTCTGATTTTTAGAAAAAAAAATGTGTCAATCATATTTTTCTTCCAACAATGCAACCAAATATAGCGGTTACAACTCTGAATGTGCCAATCAACTTTAAGTTCCAACATTAGCCGTTACACATTTGAATATTTTGCTACCAAATTTAGAATTAATTTAGTAACTGATCTAAAAAATAAATAATAAAAATCTATATATTAAGGTTAGTGAGTAATTAATTAAAAAAATGTAACTCCTTTTGAATGGAAATAAAAATTGGTGTTATTAAATGTATCAACTAGTAATTACATATATATATATTGCAAACCTTTTNAAAGCAAACAAAGAAAAAGAAAATAAATATAAATGGGCCTGAATATGAGTTGGACTAGGCTAGATGTGCAGGTAAAATTGATCATTTTACCGAGCTTCTTGCAAATTTATGAATATAATATTGTTTTTATTATTCAGTTTGTTTTACAATGACAAAAATTGAGGGAAAACGGGTGCGGACCCACTATCATGAAGCGCACCATGAGAAACGGGAAAAGCCCATATGAAGCCCAAGTGGGGTACCATCCCAAAACCAATTGGTGGAATGAGGAGTAGTCCCATTAGTCTTATAAGGTGAGTCTATATTCCATGTATGGATGATGTTGGACAACTCACAAGTGATATTCTAACACGCTCCCTCACTTGTGAGTCCTTTGAGTGCCCAAACCACAACTGGGCTGGGTGCCCAAGCCCTACTAGACGGGTACGTGGGGAAAAACAGGTACGTCATCGCACGGTAGAACCGGTTCTGATACCATGACAGAAACTGGGGGAAAACGGCCGGCCCACTATCATGAAGCGCACCATGGGAAAATGAAAAAAGCCCATATGAAGCCCAAGTGGGGTTCCATCCTAAAACCAATTGGTGGAAGGAGGAGTAGTCCATTAGTCGTATAAGGTGGGTCTATTTTTCATGTATGGATAATGCGGGACAACTCACAAGTGATATTCTAACATACAACACACTAACATCCATTTCGAAATGAAAACTGAAATTTAAACAAAATTCAAAATCGAACAAAATATCTCAATTTCAATCCATATGAAATTTCAGTGTCAATATTTTTGTTTGGTTAACCATATTTTGGATACCCTAACCACAAGGAAATTGATATGGAGGATTTGAGATAACTCATTAATTTTGATAAACGAGTTAAACTCGAACTTGTTTATCAACTTGATTAGTTAACGACTCGAGTTCGTCTTACCGTGGTAAATTTTGAAGCTCGAGTTTAAAAACAAAGCTCGATTTCATCGGCTGTTTTAGAGCTATAATGCCAAGTAATTAACAAACAACAAATATATGGTAAAAACCGAAAAAAAAGGGGAATAATGTAAATCTAAGAGGGTGAAATAAATGTGAAATTAAATTATTTGCAATATCAGATGACGTTAGATTCGGACACTGCCAACATCAGCTTCAGAAAAATGTACCAAACTCATAAATAAGAATGATTGTGGGAACGGCGAGGAGATTTTGAGTAGTGTGGGGTAATAGTTGGTATTGTAGAAAAAAATTAATGATGTTGAGCCATTTGAAGCCTGAGCCTGCTTTGAATTTGTTGGATATTTATTATGTGTTGACGTGGCATTTTCTCGTTCCACAACTTTTTTCTCATTTCCTTTGTGAATTTTAGACTAGTAGGAGGAAAA
>BKCP01009404.1:1787185-1849697 GCA_008636005.1 Striga asiatica
AGAGAACGAAAATCCTAGGAACTTATGGGAGTTAGTTGTTCATCTTGAGACCGAGAGGAGATAGATAACAATTAATATCTACGATTTGACTTGTTCGAGAGAAAGGTTTGAAATCAATTTAGCGATTATCTCTACGATTGGTAAAATTAAATAAGGTTTGTTTGAATATAAACGTTTCATGAATTAATTCCGAGGAACGCTTAGCCTAGAATCTACCTTTTGTTTCTTTATTTATTTTTATTTATTTAGATAAATTAGTTTTTAGTTTAATTCTTAGTTTATATTCATCATTCAATTCACTAGTCTAAATAATATTTAATCGTCGTTATTTTAGTACTTAATTAATTTAACTACAATCTCTGTGGAATACGACCTTGCTCGCCACTACCTATAGCTACGCCGTACACTTGCGGATAGCGAAAATAATTAGCGAACATTTATATATTTTTTAAATATGTAAGAAAATATAAAAACTAAATAAGTGAAATAAAAACAAATCATATATTATATATAGAAGTATCATTTTATTTTATAATAAATAAATTTAATTTAATTTAATTTATTAGTTTATTATAATTAATTTTATTTTATTTTGTTTATATATATTATGTTACTTCATTAATAAAAATATTTATATTTATATTTATTTTTTTATTTTATTTAAACGTATATTATCATTAATTTTTATATTAAATAGTAATATATTCATTTATTATTTTCAAATTTCATATTTAATTTAATTTATTATTATTTTATTTCAATTAAATTTTATTATAATGATTTAGTTTGTGATTATATTATTTTTTATTTTTGTTTGATTAAGTTTTCCTCTTGTTCTGTTGCTTTAAATAAATGTGTGTTAATTTTGTACAATATAATGATGGTGGCATCGTGGTTGAAAGCTTGGCTAGTGATGTTTTGACCCAAGTTTGAATCCTATGAGGAGCATCCAAGCATCAATTTTTGTCCAACATGCAAGGGGCAAAATAGTAAATTTCAATTTTAAAATAAAAAATATATGAAAAAATTGAAGTGCCGCATTACATTAATGTGTGCTGCACGCGCTGTGAAGTTGGACGGAGAGGGGGGATTCGTGCAAAAATTAGTTAATACGAGGGGGTCTGACGCAATTTTTAAAATACCAGGGGAAAACGCGCAGATTTCATATAATATAGGGGAATTTGGTGCAATAAACCCTTAATTATTTATATATGTACAATATATGGAAACAAATCAATTAACATTGACTTTTCCTGCGTGCCAAGTTTCCCGGTAAACAACGGGATGCATGCTTAAAAAATTGTATTACATAGAAAATAGCTATACAATCACGAGAATAGTAGTTTCCTAAAAATTTGTATAATTTGAATTTTGAAAACAAAAAGACAAAAAGAGAACTAAAACGCATTATATACAGAAGATATACTGAATATAAATTAATCTAGGCATTCTTTCTTATTTTTTTTTGGAAGATATACAGAAAATATAGTCATCATATATATAAGATATACAAAAAAACGACAGAAGATAAACCAATATATTTGTCATTATATACATAAGATATACAAAATATATAGTGAAAACACATTATATACATCAAAGAGTTGTCATGTTTGGCATTCTTTCTTTTTTCTTTTTTCTTTTTTTTTTTTTAGTTTATTCCTCACTGTCAACGAAGTTCTCGTCAAGACTCAACTCATTCATGTCGATTTCTTCGTCTTCAATAAAATTCGAATCTTGTTCGGTGTCTCCTTTCACGAAAGTGGTTGACTTTGTCTTCGCCTTGTTCGCCTCTTTTTTTGAATCTTATTTCATTCGCTCCATAGAGCATTTAGATATGACCTTTTCAAACACAAAATTCTCAATTAAATCAACTCGATCAACCAAAAAACAGAGTTAATCAACTGGTGGTGTACGACATATCAAGTTCTCACCGCTTTCGATCGCCGACTGTCCAGTCGCGCTCCTTGGATGTTGGACGAAAAGTAATTTTCGCCGCATCTCCATCCACGAAGCTCCATAGTCAGTTGACTCCGATTGCAAGTAGCTGCTCACAAAGCCTGCCGGTCAACCACTAGATCAAGGCTCGATTACTGCAAGCCGCGCCTTGTGCGTGACTCTACCACTTAATCGGAAAGAAGAAAATAAAAATAAAAAGAGGAAATGAATTGGGGATTTTGGTGATGGTGCGGAAGAGTATAGAATGAGAGGTTCAAGATGAGAAAGAGATGAGGAAATGACGGTAAAAAGAATAAAGAAAAAGAAAAAATAAAAGTGATGAGATAAATAATGTTGGTATAATAGCAAATAAAAATTAATGTGTTGGTATAATTACAAATAAAAATTATAATTAGTATATGTGCAAATAACAATAATCTTGATGGTGAATGATGTAATTTTCTCTTCGAGGATCTTTAAAACTAACAATACCTAACATTGCTGTTCATGAGTCAAAGTTCATTGGGCTCCATTGTCAGATGTATCCATACCCAAATCAATTTTGGGCTGAGTATTCCAGAAAATGGGCCGTATTTTTTATAATTTAATTCATTGTTTTTTATTTTTATTTTTTACTTTTTCAAAAGAATCATAATTCTATCATTTTCTTGTTTCTTATCTCCAAAGCATTTCAATTGTCTAGCGATTTGACAATGAAAGAAAAACAATAAATTTGTATTTCAAAAAATCATTTCATTTGTTGTCCAACCGCTTGGCTTATACTATTTGTTTCAAGATGTATGCTTAAATTAACATACTTTTGCTTGTGTTATTTTTTAAAACATGATATTTGTAACTTGAAAGTAATATAGATCGAAAAAATATAATTTTTTTACTATTTTTTTCAAGATGTATGCTTAAAATAATATACTTTTGTTTGTGTTGTTTTTAAAAACATGATATTTGTAACTTGAAAATAATATAGATCGATTTTTTCGAAAAAATTATATTTTTGTCAAGCAACAAGTAATACTTTTGCTTATCATAATTTTCGAAAAAAAAGTAATTAAAAGAAAATAAATAAATAAATAAAAATACGAGGGTAAATTCGTCAAGCAAAGTATTATACGTGGCATAGTTTTTAAATCCGACCCGGTGATCGACCCGGGTAGGTCATCAGGTCACCGGGTCAATTGTTGAACCGAATAATTAATTTTAAAATTTTTAAAATTATATATAGAGTATTTTTGTTATATAAATATACATAAAAGTAACAAAATTAAATGTTTTGTATATAAAATTTGTATATTAAAGTGTTAATAATATGTATCTCATGATAAATATTTACCATATAAACATATATACATAGTTTTATTTTTAAAACACAAAAAAATAAAAAAAATAAAAAAAATATATATGTATTGGGTCAACCGGGTTGACCCTGTCGGGTCAATGCCCCGGGTCGACCGGGTTTTGACTGAGTCTTTGGTTGCCCGGTCCAAATACTCCACTCGGACCAGTTCCGATTCCGGGTCGACCCGACGGGCCGGTCCGGGTCACAAAACAGTGATACGTGGTGCAATAGTGCAATCACTTCAGAGCTAATCCCATTCTCCTTTTCTTATTCCTACACAAAATAAAGCCCAAAACTTCAACCAAATCCTCTCACAAAATAATACGACCACTATCTCGAACAATTCTAAATTCTTAACCTGAATCTAGTTTTTCGCCCACTGTTCTGTTTTCTTCTTATTTTTTTCCATGTTAGAAGATCATCAATTACCGGTCATTTGGCCAATCCCGGCGCAGCTAGGGGGTGCTTTTTCTCTTTCAAATTTTATTGTTATTTTTTTTTGGGTTTTTTGTTTTTTCTGCTGGTGGAAATTGGAAATTAGCGAGCAGAAGAAGTTCAACATGAATCTGAAAGTTTATTTGTTTATTTATTTATTCATTTTTCATATTTTTTTTTTATGCAGCTGGATATTTGTGAGGGCTGAAACTCGGATTTGGGAGATGATGATCTGAAGTACCGCCATTGTTTTGGTTCCATTTGCAGGTTCTTGATTCGAACCAGATTTTATTTATTTTACTTATTTTTTAATTTTTGCTTTTAGCCTTTTGCGAGTGAGTGATGTTTATTTACTGCTTTGTTTTTATGGTCGAACGACAGAGGAATGTGCCTTTGACTTTGTGAATTGGCGCTAATTTTGTCGTGTGGATCTGTGTTAGTTTCCGAGGGAGTCGATGGGTTATTGTTATTTCCACAGCTGTTACTAATTTTTTATCCACTCCTCTCTGCAAACCCTAATTTATGTTTGGGTTTGATTATGATGAACAAGTCTCTTATCTGCTTTGCATAGCTATTCGATCTAGTCGTTATCCTTTTAATCGAGTTCGTGATAATTGTGAATAAGGCTTCGCAATCATAGTCGTTTGAACAATCCTCGATCCACGCATGAGCTCAACAATCTTCTGTCGCGTTCTCTTTGAAAGCTGGGTTTTTCGTGTTCGGTAGATTTGTGGCCAATACTGAGAAAGTCTACTTACATTCATATTAAGTTTTGCTATTGTGTCATTTGTGTTTGCATTGATTGGAGAAGTTTGTGAAATGTCCGTCGAAAATCTTGAGTGAACACAAATTTGAAATTTTCATAGGTTAGAAGACGAGCTGAATGTTATTTTTTTTTATCTGTTACAGTGCAAGTTAAGGTTTCTGTGAGTAATCTGGTTCACATAATTTGAAGGAAATGGAGTCAAATTCACATGAGGATAACAACTCGGATACAGACGCCCGTTTGCCGCCACATAAGCGTCTTCTAGCCGGGCTCAAGAGACATATTCCCGATGTTTATTCCTCGGGCCCGTCTACTCCTTGTAGTGCTGACTGTGAATACTATGCTCGCCTAAACAATCTCCTGAGGTTCCATTTGAGTAACCCTAATCTCTCGAATGAGGAGCTTCTAGAATCCTCCAGAAGTGCCGCAATAAAAGCTACAAAGTTTGCCGAGGCCAAAAGGGCCAATGCCGAGCAAAAGGCTACCAAGGCTGCCCATGCGGTGGCTGCTGCCAAGAATGCCCTTGAACTCGTTGCGAATCTCGAGGAGGCTGCTGCTAGAAAGGATAAGAAACGGAATAAAGTAAAAAAGCATGTCTCGGTCGAGGCATTTTATGATAAGAATAAAAGGGAGAAAAATGTAAATTGCAGGGCAGATGAGGAAGAAGTGGCTCGTAATTTGGACCGGGCCTCAAACGGTTCCCCGAGATTTTCGAAAAACTTGCCGGACTCGGATTCAAAGATTCGCAAGCACAAGAAGCTGAAAGATACTGTTTATAGTACGGAGAGTCGTGTTATTAAGGAAATAGATATGATAACAGTGGATTTGAACTCGAAAGACGGTGAAGGCGAAGAAAAAGCGATTCAGGATAATGGCGAAGCGGGATTCGATAATTTGAAGGATAAATATTCCGAGCCATTGGATAGTGTCGGTAGAAAGAGAGGTAGGATCAAGCAGAAAAAGTTGCCGTTGAGTATTTGTAGCTTCAAAAACCGAGCAGCCCCAACAGACGAGGAAGGGCAATCTGTTGATGATTCGGAAGCAACTGCAGAGAGGTCGTTGAATTCGGAGTGTGATTCGCAGAGTAAAGCAATGGAGTTGTGACATTTTCTTTTTTAAAAAAATAATAAGGGGGCTTTATTGATAGGAATCATTGGCCAAATTGTGTTTATTCTTTTCTTTTTTCTCTTGTTTTGTTTTAGTCACGCAGGAGGCCCTATTTATTTTCTTTTCCTTTTTAGTTTTTCAGATTTGTTTGTTGTGGTTATTCTGTATTGCTGCTTGTGAGTACAGTGCTGATTTTTTGAACTCTGAATGTATTATGTCTGTCAAGTGCTTGAAGCTTGATTGTGTGTATGCCAAGTGCTGGTAACATATATTTCAGAAGCTTCAATATCATGAATTAAAGAACTTGGCCATAATATTTTAACAGTGAACCAATTTTCACATGTAGCTCAAACAATGTAAATCATGAGAGTTTTTCGAAAGCCAAAACAAGCACAAACACACACAATCAATGTACAGTGATGGTTGAGCGGTATGAAAACCAGAGTAAAGGGAAGGGAATGGAAGAACAAAGAAACACCACTCGTTCAACGTTTATCATCTGCCACCAGCTGTGTCGAGATGCGCATATTTTTGCAGCTTCATGTCGCATGCTTTTGGGCCCGCAAACTAAAACGCCAACGTCCGATCCTTTGCAATCCAGAAGTATACCTATGAATCGCGAAAATAGCAAATGTAGCAAAGAAGTAACAAAACAGAAAAAAAGAAAAAAAGAAGATGAAACTCACTCTTCAAATCGGGACGCGAAACGTTTGTCGACTGAACAAGCGACTGATGAGGAAGGCTCTCGATTTCTCTATCCGAACTGCATAGCCAAGAAGAAGGCGACATTACAGGTGTCGGCATATCCACATTCTGGATTTGATTCTTCCCTTCAATGTCGATTTTTCTCTTTTGCCACAAGAAAATAGCATTAGTAGCCACAAACACACTAGCACACACAAGAAACATGTCCCACAAAATTTTATAGCTATAATGATAATTCTCTCCCCTTTTCTCGACAGGATATATATGGTAACGGGTTACAAATCCCAAAAGCAATAAAAAAAATAAGGAACGAGGATGAGATTATCTCGCCTAGCCAAAGCCAGCTGTTTTTTCCAAGAGCAGAAGTTAAAGGCATATCAAGTGGTTTTGGTTTGAACGTTTTTGTCACGATTTGGCTTTTTGCGTACTCGTGAGGCTTTTCTTGCTCTTGAGTGAATAAATGTAATAACCTTACGTCATCAAATGATTGTATAGAATAAATGGCGAGGTTCATGCACAAATGCTAAGGAATATTTCTGATGAAGTTATTCATTTGGTAGTCTACTAGTCTTAGTATAAGCTGTGTGTTAGTTTTGTACTGATTTTTTCGAATCACCAATAACAATAATAATAATAATAAATAATTATAATAATGTTGGTATGCTAGGAAGATTTTTTTGTCAAATGATTCTTTTCTATGCTTGTCCACACGTTGGGAAAATGTTATGCTAGGAAGAATAATAATAAATAAATTATGCAAATAATGGAAGTTGTAGCTTTTTTTGTGGGGTCTGTGCTTTATGTCTTAAATTATCAAAATTCAAAAATTATGACATTTAAGTAAAATTTGTGATTTACATGATAGAACAATAAATTAAATAAAAACAAGAGTTATACATATGCTTCCAAAATACCAAGATTAGTACTACTGCTCTAACTGTGAGAGTACCATGCAAGTACAGTTGACTTCATGTTATTCAAGTATTCGACCCATTGCAGTACAAGATTGTGCTTAATTCATCAAATGATTGGGAATATAAATAAACTTGTAGTTATCATATGGAATTGTTGAAATAATCTTCAAAGTCAAAGGCAATTAATTATTGATGAGAGAGAGAACCAAATTGCATAATATAAGTACATAACGAGTCGAGTTTGAACTCCAACGAATTGATCTCAAACATAACGAATTGATTTCGAACTTTAACGAATAGAACTATAGAAAATATATAAAAACTAACCTTTTGAACCTTAACAAGCCTTATCTATCCAAGCCAACAACTCATTAACAAAACGATCTTTAAGCAAGCTTGAGCTTGGCTCGCTTATCAAACCAGCCGAGCCAAGCTCACAGTCAGCTCATTTCGTTTCACTGCTCTAAGTACACATCATGATTTCTACTTCACAAATCCATAAGTTTTCATTAAAACCACATTAACTACCTTTTAAATTACAATGGAATTGCCTACCTATTATCCACCTTACTAAAATCTCGTGACCTTAGGGTTTTGCAAAAATTACATGATGTGCCTTAGAACTAACATCCCAAACCCAATCCCCAAAAATGTTGCAATGGCTATGCCAAAAATCCCAACAAGAATGGCAGGCACAACAAGGCTGGCCCACCCTTTAGCCGTGGCCATCCCGCCAGCTGTCGTGGGCCCGCCTATGTTGGCATTTGACGCCAGCAGTAAAATCTTCCGGTCGATCCTCGCTAATTTCCCGAGCCCCAAAACCACAATGAGGTGTACGGAAACTTGAACGAGCGCGAAAAGGAATATGCTCGGGGCCGTGTTGATCACGTTCCATAAACTACCGTTCGCGCCAAGAACCGCGAAAAACACCTGTCACACCCGTAAAGGTGTAAAATTAAGAAAATATCCCCCGATGTTTGCCGAACTAATTAACGGAGCATGTCAAAATAGTTGGGAAAAATTGGAGATTTAGTCCTGTAACTGACACCTAATTCAGAAATTGTTCGTTGATCGCGTTGACTTTTCTAAACACCTTTAACTACAAAAACCGTTTGCTGACGTGGATTTTATTTTTCATTTGTTTTCGTACACGTGCGGCCGCTAACATATCCAACTCAGCCACGTGTATCTGCAATATATATATATATATATATATATATATATATATATATATCCACGGTAGTAACCGGTCACAGGGACCGACTTTTGCCACCAAAAGTTAGGTTTTTTTAAAAGTTACAGGTTGGTTTGTAAAATCACCGCCATCACCGGACAATTTCTCAATTTGGTGTCAGTTACAAGACTAAATCTCCAATTTTTCCAAATAGTTGTACTTGTACTTCTTCACCTGCATTTGTATTAAAGCAAAAGCATCACCGGCCGGTGCCAGGTGGCGAAAGCAAGTTGGAAGCGAAGTGGCTAAAACGACAACGATTGCTGTAACCGCGGGAAGTTCTCCACCTTCAATTCCGAGCATTTTAGCGCAAAAAGTGCCGGCTTTACAGATGGCAAACGAAACAGAAAGTGCTGTAGCCATCTGGAGAACAGATGATTTGTTCTTGTTCAACTCGGGACTCGAAGAATCATCTGCACGGAAGTCCTAAAAAAGTACGATCAAAACTATGACAAAAAATCACTATCTTAAGCAAAACGAGCATTGGTTATTCCAGTTTTTACGTACTATTAATCGATTTTGCAGCCTCGGGAGGTATTTTAGAGGCCAATGCAAACAGCAAAAGGAAATACAGTGCGCATATTACGTTATCGGCAGCAATGCCTGCAGCAATAACCGATGGAGTTATGCCGAGCGCCTCGGAAATCGCCACGTAGTTTATTGCTGCATTTAAAAAAAAAAGAATAATAATTAAACAAACAGATGCCAATTATTATGATGAAAAATTTGAAACATTTCAAGTATAAATAGAAGGATTTTTCGACTTTACATGCCTCCACCAATATAACTGCCCATGAGAGCAGAAGCTATTTTCCAGCTGTCTTGACCGAGGGACCTCATCGGCAGCAACAAGAAAGCTACCGTGGTCCCCACAATAGTTGCTACTGGAAAAGAAAAAAAGAAACACGGTAACCATAAATTAGTTTACTTGGAAAGAAAATAATTTGTCCATTCAGTTAAGGCCAAACAGGTACTTATATGACCTGAAAAAATAAAAAAACAGTGGCCTTTCAAGCGCGCAATAGATTGGTCGAAATTTAACGAAAGACGACCTCCCGAACCAAAGAAACCCGAATGGACAAATTTATTAGTGATAGAAAAGGCAAAAAATTGGCGATTCTAGCAAGAAGTAGACCTGATCCTAGCAAGAAAGCTAAGAACAGAGTTCCGGTTGAACGTATCACTTGCTTCAAATCGGCTCTAAATAGTAGCAATGGTATTGTTAATGGCAGTAAATACCGAAACACCACCGAATAAGCTGGAGCATCGTGCGGAATAATCCCAAGATTACTTGCCGCAAGCCCGAGTAGTAAACTCACTAGTGCAGCACTAACCATACGACCGATTTTCGTCTTTTCTGACCTTTGATTTCATGTAGCCAACATTTAACAAGAAACAACTTTTTGAGTTAGTACTCAATTTTCCAATAGAGATGATGAAAATTTGCAAGTGATTATTTCCAACTTACGTTTGCTTATGAAAAAAAAGGGCAAAATTGCATTTTTAATCATGTTGGTTTCACGTCGCACTTTTAGTTCCAAGTTTCTAATATTTTGCTTTTTAGTCCTGTGATTTAATATATTGTTGCAGTTTCAATCCTCAAATGACTGAAATTGCAACAAATTCCCAAATTGCAATTAGCTCAGTAGAAGGATAGTAGGTTAGCAAATTACTCTAATCGACCAAATTTCAATCAAAAATTATCTATAGAACTAATTGAAAATTAAGAAACAAGCATTAATACTTTTACCTTCAAGAAAACTTGGGAGAAACAAATAATTCAACATTTTACCAGAGACCGAAAGCGCCGGTGGAAAAAAGGGCGGCCCAAATGCCCCACTGGTCGTCGGGAGAGATAACTGGCGTTGAGCTGTCCAAAATAGAACCGACAGTCTGAGAACCGCCGGCAATTTTATTCCGGTGAAAGAACCTGTTAGATAGAGGAGAGAGCATGTTTGGCGGCTGTCCGTACGGAGATTTGGCGCCAATATTGCTGGTAGGAGAGAAATTTATCGGCTTTGATGGAGGGGAAGGAGAAGATGATGGTGACAAAGCGGTGAGGTTTAGCGGCAAAACTGAGGTCGCCATTTTAACGGCGAAGCTTTGGCCGTCTGTGTGATAATTCAGGGGCGTTTGGGCTGAGGTTTCGAGCTACTTTTAGTTCTATCAACTCTTGGATTCGGGCAAATATAAGTGGGCCACGTGTCGTGAAGATAAATAGTAGGGCTGGTTTTTTGAGGTATTGTTAAATGAAAAATAGTTATTTTTTTTAGAAAAAAAAAATGATTTATAGATTCTAGTTAAGGAAGAAAGAAAAACATTTCACTTATTTTTTTTACAATTATATTATTAAAAAAATGATTACAAATTAAAAGAGTCAAATTGGCTAAATCACAGTAATTAAATATCTTAAAGAACTACAATTCAAAATTATGCACATACAAAACAACAAAAACACACACATGAAACAAATACATAGAATAATGCTCCCCATTTTCCAAAATTGCTGGCCACAGCTAGAGTTATAAACAAGTCGAACCAAATTCGAGCCCTAAAACATTCGATCTTGACCTAGCTCGTTAGCTAAACGAGTCAGTAATCAAGCAAGAGCTTGCTCGTTTATAATATAAAAAATCCTCTTTTCGATTTTCGAGCCTTGACAAGTCTTATTGAGTTGAATCAACCCCAACTCGTTAACAAAACATGTTGTAAATGGGCTGAAGCTCGAGCCGAGTTCACGAGCGACTCATTTCGTTTAATAGCTCTAGCCATAACTACCACCATTACAAACAAAAAAATTGCGGACAACTACTCAAAATGAAGAAAATTGCAATCAAAGGCTCCTAGATCTGAAAACTCTGAAAATATTATGGTGGCTAGGCAAATTCAGGAGGCTGTCGACACCTCCAGATGTTGCTCGGACGTTCGTTGCCTCCTCAGCCAAGGCCCGATTTCCCCAGTCAACACCCCACTAGCTTGAGATTTTCACCGAGAAGGCGGAGACCAAACTAAATTTATTTGACTACAATCTAACTTTTAAGTTAATTTATTATGTTATACCAAATATACTAAGTCCTATAGTAGCCACATGTGAAATGAAGGTTTACTATAGTTTATAGCCATAAAAGATAAAACAGTCCAAGCTTTCTAACTTCAGCTAGGCATTTTCAGACCAACAGAATAAGGTTACACAAAATTTAAAATGTTTCTCTATTTGTAAGTTATGAGTTATGTTATTTACTTAGTTTACTTCCAAGGGTTTCAAAAGTAAAATATTTACGTTATAGTATGATTTTCGTTAAAGATTGTTATTTTACGAAATTTAAATGGTGTAAAACTTATAATTACATTCAACCATAAAAGTAGTCAAAAGCTTTCTTAGTCCAGTTACACATTTTGCAGACCAACAACAAAAGGTTACAACAAATTTCCTCTTAATCTTCCTCCTCCCATATTCGAACTTCACATGAACCTCAAAACCGCTTCCCCGAAAAAAATGCCGAGAAAAGTAGCGATTGCAATTCCGAAAATGCCGGCCAAAATACCTGGAACGATCAAAGAAGTCCATCCTTTGGAAGTCGCCATGCCACAGGCTGTCGTGGGCCCGCCCACATTCGCATTCGACGCCAGCAGCAAAAGCCTGAGCTCAAAACCGAACATTTTTCCGAGCCCGAGTATGATTGCCAGGTGGACACCAATTTGGACGAGGGCAAACAAGAAAATACTTGGTGCTGTGGTTATTACATTCCGTATGTTCCCGCTTGCACCAACCACGGCAAAAAACACCTAACGAGCCAGCCGGGTTAAAGGTATTTTACGAAAATAACGTAAATTTATTTTTTTAGAGAACAACTTACGACGAAATAATTTTAACAGAAATAGGAAAGTAAATTCCACAAACTACCCTGAGAGTTAGCCTAATTACAGAAAGAAAAAATGATAATTTTCCAAGAGAGTAATTGTAGTTTCAAAAGATCTGATGGGTTTTGAAGTACAGATGGTTTGTGAGCCAACTTGTAGCTTCACAACCTATATTGAAAATGATCTATACAAGGATTATTTACATGTTTGATGTGTTGCAATTTTAATTCTGATATACAAAAGATCTCATTGCTATATTTCTAGTATTCGTCGTGAAGATCAACGAGGAAAGAAGATAAAGGCCCGACAACTCGGCAATTGAAACTATAAACGGCAAAGGGGGAAAATTCGAAAAAAAAAAAAAAATCCAATTTTCTCAGTTGGGTTTCTAAAAGAAAATCGATTTATAATGCAAATAGAACTAAAGTGTACAATTTTCTAACCTGCATTAGTATGAGAGCCATAGCCTCGCCAGAAGGTGCCAGGTAAGCAAACTGCTTAGGAAAAAGGGTCGCCAAAATAACGACTATAGCCGTTATAGCTGGGAGGCTTCCTCCTTGAATTCCGAAATATTTCGTCAAGAAAATCGCACTTTTGCATATAATGAAGGACACAGCAAGGGCAGTTGCAGATTGCAGTACAGATAGCTTATCACCAGATTTCGATTCTTCATCGTGTCCTTTACCTACAAAAAGGTTATAAAATATCATTTGTTACATTCGGTTTTTTTAAGAGTAACAAGTTTATTGATGGGAGTTATTTATTACTTGGGTCTTGAATTATCATTTTTTTTTTTCCTTTTATATGAAGTATGCACATAATTAAAAAATTTCAATAAAAACTAGATAATAATTAACATCTGCATAATTTGAACCCACCAGCTGCAGAAGTTGAGGTCTCGGCTGGTATTTTGGAAGCCAATGCAAATAATGTGGTGAAATATATTGCACAAATAACGTTATCAGCCGCTAGCCCGGCAGCTAAAACCGAAGGCGAAACTTCCAAAGCTTCGGATATTGCGACATAATTGACAGCTACACAACACAGACAATAACGTAGCTAATGTAAATCTTCAATCCACAAAAAAAATAACATGATCTATTATTATTATTTTATTTAATTTTTTTTTTTGGATGCAGCAAAACTTGTGTAGATCATTATTCGGAATATGATATGAGTTTTTAAATGAAAATGAAAACTCACATTAATCTTGCTGCATATACATATAAAACTTCAACTGGGCACCTAATTTCATGTTAAAGTCTCATGCTTTTTTACATTACCTCCACCAATATGCCTTCCCATAAGAGCAGCTGCTATCTTCCAACCATCTTGACCGAGCGACCGCATTGGAACCAATAGGAAAGCGACAGCTGTCCCCACTGTCGTTGCCACTGTGTGATAATCACAAGAGGGAAAAAGGGGAATAAGAAATATAGCTTCTTTTCTGAAATCCGGGACGGTCACAGAAATTACCCCATGTATTAGCTTAAATTACAGAAAAAGCACTAATCTTTGCCTAAATTCAGAAAAACCCCATTAAAATTTGCTACAAACATCCCATTCATTCCTCATGCTTGCATTTACCGAACTATAATAACTTCCTCTTCGGATAGCAGTCACGATTATTTTTACATTTAAAATATCTCTCTCATCTCTGTAATTGTTCGAGGCAACTTTTACAATTAAAACTTTGGAAAAACTAATCATCGGTGCTATATTCGAAACTCATGAAACCGGCTCAGATTTTCTGGATCAACTGCACTTCACTCTCCAAACTATACCTTTTACATACTTTGATGAACTCGGAAAGTAACTAAATTAAGAGCAAATTTATTCAAACTATGCAATTGAAAAACAAAAAAAATTAAATATCACCTGAAATTCTTACTGAGCTCTCATTACCTGATCCAAGCAAGAAGGCTAAGAGCAACGTGCCCGTAGACCTTATAACCCTGCGCATGTCAGCCCGGTAAAGCAGCAAAGGCACGGCCAAAGGCAGCAAAAACTTCAAAACGACATCATAAGCCGACGCCTCGCTAGCTATGATGCCCAAATTGCTCGCCGCAAGACCGATTAAAACGCTCACGAGTGCCCCACTCAATGCGCTCCCGATTTTGGTCTTTTCTGACCTTCAACACACAGAAAAATTACCAAATTCGGCAAAAGGAAAGGGAAAAATTTAACAAAATATAACAATAACTTGAACTATTTTCACCAGATGCCGAAAGCGCCGGTGGCGAAAAGGGCCGCCCAGGTGCCCCACTGGTCCTCCGCGGAGATGATTGGGAAGCTTAAATGTGACCCGGCGGCTGAATTTCTTGATAAATTGTGGGAATTGATTTTTAGAGGTGGGCTGAGGAATTTGTGCTTGTTGGGTGCTGGGGTTAGTGGAGGGATATTTTGGGGTGGTGGGGTGTGGGTATTTGAGGCTTGGGCGGCGTTACGGTGGGAGTGTACCGACGATGGCCGTCGAACCTGCGGCAGAGGGTGGTGGGTCGGGCGGAAAGATAGGAGCTTCACGGCCATTGACTCGATCGGAGTTGAAAAAATGACAGCTCGTCTGAACTGAAGTGGGCCAGTGACTGTTGTTTGAGACTTTGAGCTGTAATGCAGATCGAGCGAGCTCGACTCAGTTCGAACTCGGCAATCGGCTCTTTAATTTTAAATTCAAACTCTGTCCAAGTCATTTTTTTCAATTGGGCCGTTAACGGGCTGATTGATATCCAATCAGAAAGTTCCAATTGAATCCACTACACTTTAATGGGCTTTGGTACTATAAATTGACACGAGTTTTTGAATTTGCAAGGAACAACAATATTAGCAACTTACAAGTGTAATATGTATCATAATTTTCCTTTTGCATGATACAATTAAGTTACAAGCCGATAGTCATAGTTTTTATCATAATTTTCTTTCTATTATAATGTGTTTGGAATTGGAGACTAATATATTAATATGACTATGGTTGAATTGATTTAAAATCAAACAAAAAAAAAGCATAATAATCTATTAGAACTACCAAGTTTAGATATATTACACATTTCATCGTTAACATATTAGTATTAAAAACTTAAAGACACAGTCCTAGGAAAAGCTCGAAAGACCACTAAACGAAATGACATATTTACCTTAAGTCGACGACAGACAACTCTATCTAAGTAACTCAGCAAAATAGCCTCATAACTTCATAATTGAACACAATTTAGACAGAGACACATCAAATTCCTTAATTGATATTTATATAACTATTTTTTATAATTTTTTATTAACATTTTTTATGCTTTTTTATAGCTATTGTTATTGTTGTTTAAAACATTCTACTAACAAATCTCAAGTTGAGGCCATGTGCAATGTCCCATGATGCACCAATCTCATGAACAAGCAAAATTGACTCCCACACTCCACTGGATTTATGTGGTTTGGCCCACCATTAAATACCAGATGATAAGCCTTTCATCAATCATCATAAGGAGACGAAAAATGAAAAAATAAAAAAATTAAAAGGATTAAAGAATTATAGAAATAGAGAAGAAGAAGAAGAAAAAAAAAAACGAAAAGGCAGCAAAGCACAATAATCACATTTCACTATACGAGGGTGCAAGGCAATTAGAAGTACTAATTATTTGAACAATGTCTTCCAAAAGTCTGTACTTTTATAATTGCATTTCTAGTTGACATTGTTCTTTTTTTCTTGCCCGTTTTCTGCTAATTTGACATTGGTATGTTTAGGGTTTAAGATGAATTTTTCAAATTTTAGAAACACACCCAATAAAAGTGCATTTATTATATAGTTTTCACAATATATATATAAATATTTATATATAGATGTGCTTAGCTTGAAAGCATTATCATCAGAGTGTATTGGACTAAATCGTGATGAACAGGAAAAGCCAACTAAGTTCGTGGGATGAAATTTATAGGGTTGAATAGGTAGAAACTGAACTTGACCAATCGAAAATTCGATTAATTGAAATTTTAGTTTGGCCAAAATAAAAAACCAAAAAAAGGTGACTGAACATGGGTTGAGTTTGGAGATGAAAATGATCATTCTATTTTTTTTTTTTCCAATTCATGGATTATATCGAATTTTTGATTTACTTTCGTAAATCGAACGTATCTTCAAATCGAATTATAATTTAAATTTTGCAAAAATAATAACCGAATCAAATATTTAGTTTCGTTTTTGTCCAAATCAATATTTCAGTTTCAATCATTTAACCATATCTTGTGAATTCATCGGTCTTCATGTTCGAGTTAATGAGTTTCCAAATGTTCGGGTTTTATTTGTTTATTAAAGATTATTTCATACATTTTAGAGGTTTTTTGGACTGAAGAGAAAAAAAAGATGGTAGATTATTTGTTTACGTGTACGCATAAAATTTCAAAAATAAGATTTCTTTGTAAGGAAATGAAAGTAACGGGGACCAACATTATTGTCATTTTATCATCCACTCAATTAGTAATAATCATTAAATTGTGATTAAACCTGCCTCAACCTGTTACATCTTAGATTACCATTTTCAAATTGCGTAATTATAATATACATTTTATTCTGCAGACACAAATTTAGATACATTTATAATTGATAAGAAACAATACAGCTGGAATAGGACAAGTGTGAAAATGAAAATTTCAGTCATAATCTGTCTATGATAATTACAAAATAAAACAGAAAACTTGCCCCAAATGTAAATTGGCTATAGAAAATAAATTAAGAACTTTTTTTTTTCTTTTTGAATAATTTGGAGTGGTGCAATTTAATGTTCATTAAGATCAGCACATGCCCAAGATTCATTGTTCCTATTGGTCAAACTATGTGAATAATTTAACCGAAAGTTTTGGGAGATATTTGATTTTAATTAGTGCCTATTGGCTTGTATATATATTTTTATTTTGCTACCTCATATATCTAATTAATCAATTTTAACATTGTAAGTATCCTCAACAAGCTGCATAAGTACTTTTTATTAGGTGATTATACTTGTTTGGACATTTGTAGTAGTTTGACTTTTACATTATAAAAATAATGTTTTGTGTTAGTAGATCGTCGGAATGTATGGTTCTACCCAAAGAGTAGTTCCTATAAGTGTGGTCACTATCTGCACTAGGTTTGAATCATCGGATCATGCATATAGTTGGAATATATGGTTCTGTTGGAACGGTAGTTTCGACCTTACATGTGTGGTCACTATTCCACTAGGTTTGAATCGTCGGATGATGTGTATAGTTGGAATGCATGGTTCTGTTAAATAGCTAGTTTCGACCCTACAAGTGTGGTCAATAATCGCACTAAGTTCAAATCGTCGGATCATGCATATAGTTGGAATATATGGTTATGTAGAAAATGTAGTTTCGACCCTACAAGTATATTCCCTATCGAACTGTCTGATCATGCATATAGTTGTGATGTATAGTTATACTAAAAATGTAGTTTCGACCCTACAAATATGGTCACTATCCGCACCAGGTTTGAACCGTTGGATCATGCATATAGTTGGAATGTATGATTTTGTTGAAAAGGTAGTTTTGACCCTATAAATGTGGTCACTACCCCAAACAGGTTTGAACCGTCAGATCATGTATATAGTTTGAATATATGGTTCTGCCGAAAATGTATTTTGACTCTACAGGTGTGGTCACTATTGAACTGTCTGATCGTGCATATATACAGTTGGAATGTATGATCTATCCGCACAAACTTTGAAACGTCGGATCATGCATATAGTTTGAATATATGGTTATGATGAAAATGTAGTTTTGACCCTATAAGTGTGATAACTATTGAACTGTATGATCGTGCATATAACTGGAACGTATGGTTCTGCTGGAAAGGTAGTTTTGACCTTACAAGTGTCGTATGGTTCTGCTGAAAATGTAGTTTCGACCTTACAAGTGTGGTCACTAATCACTATTGAATTATCTGATCATGCATATAGTTCGAACGTATGGTTCTACTGAAAAGATAATTTCGACCCTGCAAGTGGTGCACTTCCCGCATTGGGTTCAAATCATCAAATCATGCATGTACACACACATTTATGGGTGTGTGATATGCATGATCAGACGGTTTGGACCACTATATGCGTATGCATGATCTGACGGTCTGAACCCTGCCAACATGCTCGATTTTTTCTCTGTTTTCTTATGGAAATTAACAACTTCCATTCACCTAATGATAAGTAACAAGGAATGAAACATACATTATCAATGTTATTTTACAAAATTTGGGGTATCAAAAAAGAAATGATAGATAAATTTACAAATATGATCTTGACACTCAGAACAGCAGAATTTCATTTCCCATTGGATATATGGTCCATGAATAGTCTGTTTTTGACCCATAAACAAACCAAAACAGAAAGAGATATTCACAAATACAAGTCTATTTATTTCCTAAGATGCAAAAACCTTTTTCTTTCACATCACCCCTCAAATCATCCATTTTTATCCCAAGAATCTGCGCTAAAATCATCAGAAAATAGAAAAAGGCCACAATAAATTCGGCATATTTCAGCTGCAAATCATTCTAATTTTTCACTCATATTCTGCAAAAAAGTTCAATTCTTGTGTTATTTTCCCAGAATTCCTCTGAATTCTCTTTTCAACAACAACAATAAAAAACGATAACAATTTTGTTCTGTCTCCTCCACTCTTCGTCAGTATATAGACACTGTCACTGTTTTTCCCTTCAAAACCAAAATTTATCCCCTCTCTCCCTCTCTAACTTCCTTCATGGAAGCAAAATTTCTCCACTTTCTCTCTCTAACCTCCTCCATTTTCCTCCTCTCTGCAGCCTTCACGCCCCAAGACAACTACCTCATCAGCTGCGGATCGAGCTCCGGCTCAATCACGGTCGATAACAGACGCTTTGTCGGTGACGCGTCAAGAACCGGGTCGACTCACCTATCAGAAGGTAAAAAATCTCGCTCTCTATCAAACCCGAGATTTTCAGAAAACCCATCTCCCAATTACCCTGCAATTTACAGTTCAGCTAGGATTTTCACCTCGCCCTCTAGCTATAAGTTCAAAATCAACAACATAGGGACCCATTTGGTGCGCCTGCATTTTTCCCCCTTTGTTTCTGAAAATTACGACCTCAAAGCTGCGAAATTTAGTGTTTTGGCAGATGGGTTTTCCCTGTTGAGCGATTTTACCTCGAACTCCACTGTTCTCAAGGAGTTTTTCTTGATGGTAGAAAGGGACGAGCTTGAAATCATGTTCTCGCCCGTTAGCTATTCCGATTTCGCTTACACTAACGCGATCGAGGTTTTTTCAGCGCCGAAAGATTTCTTCATAGATTCAGGTGGCGTAGCTTTGATAAACCCTGATGGGGTTCAGGAATTCAAGCAGAACATTACAGAACAGGTTTTCGAAACTATTCATAGGATTAACGTTGGAGGCTCGAAAATAACCCCGTTTAACGACACGCTGTGGAGGACTTGGGTCCCGGACGATGATTTTCTCGTCCTGAAATCCGCGGCCCGAATTGCTAAAACCTCCGACCCGCCCAACTATCAGGAAGGCGGGGCAACCCGCGAGAATGCGCCCGATAACGTGTACATGACAGCTCAGCAGATGAATGTGGTGAATAGGAGCTTGATTTTCGAGTTCAATGTTAGTTGGGATTTCCCGGTGAGCGAAGACGACGATATGCATTTCGTGCGTTTGCATTTTTGCGACATCGTTAGTGTTGCTTTAAACACTTTGTATTTCGACGTGTTTATAAATGAAGTAACCGCGTATAAGGATTTGGATCTATCGGTCCTTGCCTTCCATCGCCTTGCTTCTCCTTATTACATGGATTACGTCGTGAGGAAAGCGAAGAAATCGAGCCTCGTACGAATCACCGTGGGCCCTTCGCATCTAAGCACAACCCTCGCGAAAAACGCGATCCTCAACGGAGTCGAAATCATGAGGATGGTGAATTTGGTCCCGTCTAGGCAAACTAAATCCGAGTCGAGGAGGAGCAAATGGATTTTGGTTAGTTCGATTGTCGGAGGAGCACTCGCGCTCGCGCTAATTATAATCCTTTCGGCGACTCTCGCCGTTCTCGTGCTCAAACGCAAGAAAAGAAGAAAACCGAGCCCGAAATCCAAACGGGCCGAGAGCGGAGGCTGGACCTCCGTTCGGGCCTACAACGCCAGCTCGCGGGCCGGCCCGCCTTCCGAGGGGACCGTTCTCGCGTCCCCCGGCCCGTACGGCTACTACGGGCTCAAAATCCCGTTCGCCGATCTCCAAACGGGCACGAACAACTTCGACCCGAGCCTCGTGATCGGGTCGGGCGGGTTCGGGCTCGTCTACAAGGCGATAATCGGCGAGAACAACGTAAAAGTCGCCGTCAAACGCGGCGTGCCGGGGTCGAGACAAGGCCTACCCGAGTTCCAAACCGAAATTACCGTTTTGTCCAAGATCCGCCACCACCACCTCGTCTCGCTCGTCGGCTACTGCGAAGAGCAGTCGGAGATGATACTCGTTTACGAGTACATGGAGCGGGGCCCGCTCAAGCGCCACCTGTACGGCGGCTCGGATTTCACTCCGCTTTCGTGGAAGCAAAGGCTCGAGATTTGCATAGGGGCCGCTCGCGGCTTACACTATCTCCACACGGGGTCCGCGCACGGGATAATCCACCGGGACATAAAGTCGGCCAACATCTTGCTCGACGAGAACTACGTGGCGAAAGTTGCCGATTTTGGGCTCTCGAAATCCGGGCCGTGCATGGACGAGACGCACGTGAGCACGGGCGTGAAGGGTAGTTTCGGGTATTTGGACCCGGAATATTTTCGGAGGAGGCAGCTGACGGATAAGTCGGACGTGTACTCGTTCGGGGTGGTGTTGTTCGAGGTTTTGTGTGCTAGGCCCGCGGTCGACCCGTTGAGGGCCCGGGAGCAGGTGAATTTGGGGGAATGGGCGTTGGAGTGGCAGAGGAAAGGGATGGTGGAGCAGATAGTGGACCAGCGGATAACGGGCCAGGTGAGGCCCGGTTCGTTGAAGATTTTCGTGGAGACGGCTGAGAAGTGTCTGGCTGAGTATGGGGTCGACAGGCCGAGTATGGGGGATGTGTTGTGGAACCTTGAGCATGCGTATCGGGTTCAGATGGGCCAGGGGGATTTTGATTCGGATGGGCCCGTTGTGTTTGAAAATGGGCCAATGGGCCAGGCCCGGGAAGAAGGGGAAGGTGAGGAGGTCGGTTCGGATATATCGACGAGCCGGGTTTTTTCGCAGTTGCTGACTAAGGAGGGGAGATGAGGTTGAGGATGGAATGTGACTCAACTCAAGCGCTTGCTTTTGGGCATTTTTGGTTGATTGGTTTTCAAGTTTTATTATTGTTATTATTATTTTTTAATCTTTTGGATGGGTATATTGTTGTTATAAGATGCATACAAAGAGTTGGGAATTTAGCAATTTGGAGTTGAAACTTGTACCAAGTTCATGCTTATATTAAAGAATGAGAGTGGCTTGCAGTTTATTTTTTGGACAAATCTAAGAAAGTCTACAAGACTACAATGTTGAAGGGCGCATCGCTCAATCTAGATTCAAGCACTGGCTTCAACATTAGTCGAATCTAAAATTCATTTTCAAGTCTAAATCCATCTTGAAATAATATCGAATGAAAAAAATCCGTCAGGAAGATTTATATAACTCAAATGGAGACCAGAGTTGATTCAGAAAAAGTCGTTTAACCAATAAATTAAATTTATTCAAAGTTAAGCTCACAACTAGAAAAAGATTACAAGGTGAATTAATTTCGGAAATCCAAATTCAAATCCACAAGCAATAAGAATAAGATGGCGTCATATCCGCAACATTAATCGAGAGATAGTATTTTAGTTAATTTAATAATTGTAAGATTGATAGCGTTTAAATGCACGTTTATGCTTTATGTTACCTCGACCTAATCTTTTTACAGATATGTATACTTTTATTATAATATATTATAATTTAAAAAAAGAAAAATCTATATATAATTGTTGGCAGGACAATAAATAAAACTTTCATAAGATTTCAGCTCATTTTTCAATTAATGTAGAAACATAATATTTTACATTAATAAAGTGTAATGACAAATTTAAACTAATTTATTATATAATATTACTACTAATACTAATTGATTATAATTTTACATTAAATAATATGTGGAAGTTACATACTTATAAAACAAAATTATTGCAAATTTTTTCTTTAAAATACTTTTTTCTAAAATAAAATATTTTTTATCTTTTCAAGCGATTTTTATCTAATATTAGATAATTGGCGTGAGTGTCATAATTACACACCTTAAAATCACATAAGCAATTGTTATAACAATAATAAAAATAATTATAATACTTTTCTAACTAATTAATTGTATGGTCCCTCTAAATTACAAAATTATATTATCTCTTAAAATTTATGGCATCAATATAAAGATTCGTACGTAAGTCAAATTAGTACAATCTCGATCAATTATAGTGTAATCGAACTCGAATCAGTCCAATTGAAGTCAAATTAGTACAATCTCGGTCAATTATAGTGTAATCGAACTCGAATTAGTCCAATTGAAGTCGAGTTAGTACAATCTCGGTCAATTATAGTGTAATCAACCTCGATTTAATCCAATTGAAATCAAATTAGTACAATCTCGGTCAATTATAGTGTAATCGAACTCGAATTAGTCCAATTGAAGTCAAATTAGTACAATCTCGATCAATTATAGTGTGATCGAGCTCGAATTAGTCCAATTGAAGTCAAATTAGTACAATCTCGATCAATTATAGTACAATCTCGATCAATTATAGTACAATCTCGATCACCTTGAAAAACGGATTTTGAGAATCCGGCTGTTTTATTTTTGTCCAGAATGTTTTTTTTTTTTTTATGGATGTCCACGGATTTTTTGTTTTTTTTATATAAATAAATGATTCTAAAAGAATAGCTTTTGTAATACCAAAAACTGCAATCACTTTTGTAATGAATTCAGTGAAAGGCTTGGCGTGGCACAGCCTCCTGGTAAAATCTTATTTCCTTCAGGTTTTATATCACTCATAAACCCCCAACATAATTCGTATTCGCTTTATACGAGCGTTCTTTGTGATGATATGCGACAAGATGGAATGAAATTGTATCTTGTGGGGGATAGTAAATTTGTAATAGACACTGTATATCACTTTCTTCATTTAGGACACTGATAATTTTAGCTTTACCTTCAATTTAGCAAGTGTGTGCTCTTAATGGCTTCGTAACACGTTGTGTAAACAGGTTTGCAAATACTGGTGACACGGCTGCAGAAATAGCTGGAAACACGGCCTATCGAGTAAGATTCTGTCTGTTTATTCAATTACTATGCTAGATAAAAGTATAGACCATTGGTTGAAGCATATTTTAATTCACTAATATTGGTGGAATTTGTTAATGCAGTTTAGACAAGCTAAAACCGAAATTGTCACAGCCAGCAAAGTGGCGTGTCGATTTTTAGCAGGATTCTCGACAAACAGTCCAAACACGGCTACAGACACAAACTCGCCAAAACCTACGACCCAAGCTTGCTGGCTCAAGACCTTTATCACACCTGGGATTAAACCAACAAGTAGCTCAGATTGACAATTGGAAAATCCACTTTTTGCATACTGTTGTAAAATTGTTTCATTTATGTAAAAGTTCAAAATAAAAAATGTTACAGCGTATTGTCGCCTTTGTGTAGGATCGTTTCGTTTCTCCATTTCGTTTATGTTGTTTTGCAACTTCACAATACTGATGATGAAAAGAAAAAATGGAAATTTGAATTCAATTTCAAAAACAAAACAGTCATAATAACACAGGAACACAAGGACAGTAAAGTGAAGACAACACTCACTAAATTTTCACCTCAAAGCCAAGCAAACTGTGATTAGACACTCCACTCCAGAGAGACATCAATATGGGGAAAGTCGAGCAAAACATAAAAATCCAGCAAGAACTGAAGAAAAGCTTAATCCAACTACAAACAATACAAGCTTGGTCTCTCATCACACTGCAGATATATACACACACAAAACAACATTATTTATTCAGAAACAGTAAACAAACAAGCTGTAATGCCCACAAACTGATGAATTGCAGTTATCTCACCCTCTCAACACATGATTCAATACATAAGCATCGTCATCATCATCTGCTATCTTGAGCGAAGATTCTGCATGAGCAGCAAGATGACCGACCGAACCCCAAACTTCATCTCCAAAATACACCGAAGAACAAAAGTTCCTCACATAGTTAGGATCAGACGAGACCATAAAATTAGAATTTTCCCAATAATTCCCCAATGGCACGTAGGCACGAGCTTCCGATACCAACCCAATATTCGCGAGCTGAAAATATCTCGAAAAATCAGAAAACGGGATCAAAGGTTGACCTTGTCCCATGATGATTTCATGGTCCCAAAGAGTGGGCACTTCATCTTTCTCCATAATAATATTCTTATGCAAATCGTCCGAATCTTCACCAAGTAGGACATGCAGAGCAACGGCCTCTGATATTCTAGCACCTTCCTCGTCGAGCCTTTCTTGTTCTTCCTTCTTTTTTTGCTTCTTTTTCTCGAGTTCCGAACGTATGGCTGCTGAGGTGGCCAGGGCCTTCTCCAGGCGCCTTTTTTTCTTCTCAGCCTGTTTAATACGATCGAGCTCATCCTTGACTTGCTTTTTCTTGGCTTTTCTGACTGTCACTTTAGCACCTTCCATGATATACTCTCACGCTTGACTCTAGTATTATACCTCCGTATGTGTCTCAAGTTTCNAAAAGGAAAAAAAAATGGAAACAAGGAGAGGGGCGACGGATATGGGAAACTTACACCTACACCCACTCAGGTCTAAATGAATACCTCATTTTACGAACGCTACATTCCCAAAAAGAAATGACAGGAGAAAGAAAGAGGGAAAACAGGTAAGCACTTATTAATTCCTTTTTCACCATTGCTCCCGATTTTCCGCAACCCATGCTACCCATTTCACAAACTAATGTAAGAATATTAATGTTGATATTAATATGAAGTAACTATTCGTTTTTATAACAGATAAGTCACATGGCATTCCCTCCTGCAATATAAACAAGAATAAAATCAACAGCTAGCCACCAAATATGACAAAAAGAAGTGCGGCGACTAAAACAGAATACTCCAGATTCCAGAAAGAACTCCAACCAACAAATTGATGGTAAAACGTCAGACTAACTGACTAAACATATTCTAACTACTATAACTTACGACAAACTATATTAACAAATGAGATCATGCACGTCAAGACTAGATCTTTTTAACACAGGAGCATAATACAGTTTCTATAGTCCTCCTGCCATGCAAATAACTAGCCACGCCATTTAACTTAAGAAGAACTTAGTAGCCTACACAAGCTAGAATACGAACTGCTCTCAAGAAACTTATAAAGTTCCCCTGTTTTCCACTTTTACTGAGAAAATATTCAATTTTAACACAAACAAATAAGTAACTTAGAACAATAACTGGATTGATTTACTTCTATCGATTCTATACCGTTATTTCATGATTCAACCAACAAAACTTAGCAGCACGGCCCTACATTCGGGTCCCAAAGCCAAAAGAAAAATAAATTGCCAGTCAATGAAAAAGTCCACGACGCCTTCAAAATCAAGCAACTCAGATTCCAAACAATAAACCCGGCGTTTAGCCTAACAATTCAATCAATATACTTTTGCTAATTAACAAAGTACAAGTTCTAGCTCGATCCACATAAGCCATAACCTAAATCTGAACAATAACTCAAATATACCCCTTTACGCAACAATCAGTACCCAATTAAGAAGCCATACCTAGAAAATTACAGATAATTCAGACACAATCAATGACAGAAACCGGAAAACACTAAAAATTCTGAGTTAAAATCAAAGCTAAAAAGGAAAACCTGTCGTAATCTAGGAGAAAAGCAGAGGGACCTCCCACAAAACCTATCGACACAGAAGAAGATAAAAGGACAATTTGATCTCTGCCTTTGAGAAAAGAGTGCGTTTCTGTGCGTGTGAAGAGATAGGGAGAATGGATTATTACAATTTATAAAATAACTGATCACATGAGATTGGCGAAAGAAGGAAGTCATGATTGGGAATTTGATGGCAGATTAGGAGGACACATGTCGGTTAAAGGACACTGATCCAGAATTTCTGACTTTTTTCTTTTTATTTTTACTGTTTTTTTAAATTAAAAGAAGAAAAAAGAAAAAGGTACAAGTAAAGCTTGGACTTGGAGTAAGAGTAAGCACTTTTCATTGGAATAAGAAGATTTTTTTCCGGTCGTTTTTTCACACTACTGATGCTGTTCGTAAGATTGGCTTTGCTTAATTTATTATGACGTGAATTTATATGGTTTGGTTGATAAAAAAATCAAGCTCGTTTAATTAACGAGTCATTTTTTCAAACTGATGTAATTTTTGTATTTTTAACTTAATTTGCCTCTTTAAAAATTAAATTAGATTTATTAATATTGATAAATAAATTAAGTTTGAACTTGTTTAGCATATTGTTTAATTAACTATTAGGTTTGATGAATACCCAAGCCAGAGTTCAAAAACTGTAAGTTTATATTCGGCTGGCTTTCGTTTAAAGCGAGTGTTTTAGGGCGGCTTTCGTTTAAAGTGAGTGTTTTAGGGCGTGATTGTATATGAATTGTATAGTAAATATTTCAATCAAAACTCAAATTTAATTCTACTTTAACTCAACTCCACTATCTCCAATATTATCAATATAATTAAATAATATCAACCAATCATTATTATACATCACATCAATTTTAATTCACTATTCATCTGCTCACATAATTTTAACTAACCATCACTTCAATCATTTTCTCCTACTTTTACATCAAATCAACTTTAATTAATTTAACTTAAATATTATTTTAATATATTCACTAACAACTAACCATACTACTTTTTTAAACTTAATTATAGTTAACAAATAACCAATTTTTTACTAGTTGAATTCATATCCAATCACCCCTTAATGTTTTTACGGTTTAAATATGATTCTAAATTAATCACACAAAAAATATAGTTTAATGTTTTAGAGTTGCCGACAATCTTGACGTTTGTTCCATTTTATTATGAAAATGCATCTTAAAGGATAAAAGTTGTCCATTGGCGAGCCAAAGATCCTTCGTAAATGAAAATTTGCAAAACATTTAGGCCTTGGTTGATAATCAGCGGTTAGCTGTTACCAGATTGTGTCAGCTGTTTTGACCATCGAATTGTATTAGCTGTTTTGACTAACTGTTTGTGTTAGCGGTTTATTTTAAAATTGTTTGATAAATTAGTCGTTCGTAAATAACTGCTAACATGCAAAATTACTTAAAAAAATTATAAACTTTAATTTCTTTTTAACTTTAAATTTGTAATTACTTAGAAAATACAAAAATTTTCATATTTTTTAATTTGTAAAATTATTTGAAAATTAAGTTGTATACTTTAATATTTTGTTTAGAAGAATTTAAGTTAATTTTTTAATTATTTATTTAAATATGTAAAATATTCAAACTCAGATAAATAAATTTACATCAATTAAAAATTGATAAATTAGCCCATCAAACTTTTTGAAAAATTCATACAACTCAATTAATTCAGTGGTCCATTTTTTATTATATTTGTTTTCTTTCCAGTATATAATTACCGTAAGCATCAAGTGAGCGTGTGGTTTTTTTTTTTATCAATCATTGCAATAAATTATCACCAAATGCCTTTCTATTGATTATAGCCCAATCCGCCAATACAAAACGCTTCTCATTGTAGCGTTTCCATATTCAGCTGTTTGTATCAATCCGCTAGTTTAAAAAGCTATTTTATCAAACATGAATTTCAGCTAATTTAAGTTGGTCAAATAGCTATATTAGCGTTTTAACTCAAAACGCTAGAAAACAAACAAGCCCTTAAACGGATGGTGTTTGAAATTTCGAGACTTAATTAATCCTTTTCAATTAGCTGCAACATTTAGGACGATTTTCTATGATTATTCTTAATGGCTTGTAAATGAACTCGAAATCTAGCTTTAACGAACACTTCGTTTATCAAACAATTTGAAATATAAAAATTTATATAGAAAATTTATTTTATTGAGTCTCAAGTAGTTTGAACGAACCATACTCATTAACAATTCAAATTTGAAACGAGGCCGAGTTTGATTCATTTATACAAATAGTTGAACCGAATCGAGCTCATGGATGAATCGTTTAATTTAATAACTCACTTATGTATAGTTGAAGAAAAAATATTCTGTATAGTTGAAGATTTTTTCTCTCTAAAAAAATACTTTTCCCCAAATTTTCTCGAGCAGATTCAATAGTCGTACGCCACCGCCTCCTCTTCGCACGACCCGATGTCGTCTGGCGCTGACCGCGAAGACCACCCCTTTTGGAGCCACGGATCCCCCAGTTGCGGGTCTTGCTGATCTACAAGGCACATTTTACCACGGTTTGTGGTACCTCAGGTTTCAATTGGGGGCGTCTGACGGGCTCCGACCAGCCTCCTTGGAGTTGGTCGGGCCTGAGGTAAAGCTCTCTCCCCTCCTTTCGCCGTCTCCTTGGGTTTGGTGATCCGAGCTGGGCAATTGGTTAGTCTCGGGTTGTTGGTGGCTGGGTGGTCGGTAGTTGGATTAGTCGATTGATAAGGGTGCAGACTATGGAGGGGTGAAGAAGGTCGTCCTTCGAAGCTAGCCGTGGCTACACTTGAGTTTGGCGGTTTCAATAGCTGGCTTAGTTTGGTCGTCTGGCGCGGTTCTAGCTAGTTGTGGCTAAACTTGAGTTTTTGGAGCAGTGCTCGAACCGAAGACCTATTTGAGTCGGTGGTTGACTTTGGGTGTCGGGCCGCGGTGTGCACATATGGAGAGGAGGGTGTTATTCTATCTTATTTGTATATTATGTTTGTTTTTGTTGGTATTTTGTTGTAGTTTTGTGAATGTGCATTTGTTGTTTTAGCGGCTAGTTCTCTCTTCTAGGAGCTAGGGTCTCCTTTTATGGAAGTTTTAGTTTGTTTATTTTGTGGTTGTGTTAGTGTAGTCTTTTTAAGCTCTCGCATCAGATAATCTCCGGCTAAATGATTGTTTGACTAATTCTACTAGTTGTATTTTGTATTTTTATATGTATAATATATCATTTCGAAAAAAAAAAATAAAAAAAATCGTCCGCTAAATGACAATATGGGAAAGTTCAGGGACCAATTTGTTGATATTCACATTCTCATTTTCCCTAAACCAAAGATATTCAACACTGGCCAGTTGAGTCGCACAGCTGAATCTGAATCGCCATTTTCACTCACCATTTTAACAAAGCATCAAATTACACACAGTCGCACACACTGCGGCGTCCATTGTTCCGCCGGAAAATTTCGGATCCCAGCAATGATATCCCTCAACACCATCGCCAAACCCTCGCCGCCGCACTTCCGCCCCAAAAAACCCCTCAGGAGGCCGCCCAAAACCCTAGCCGCCGCCGCCGCCCCAATCCGCGCCTTCCTCCAGTACAACCGCAAGCCGGAGCTCTCCGGCGAGACCCCCCGCGTCGTGGTCATCACCTCCGGCAAAGGCGGCGTCGGCAAGACCACCACCACCGCCAACATTGGCCTCTCCCTCGCGCGCCTCGGCTTCTCCGCCGTCGCCATCGACGCAGACGTCGGCCTCCGCAACCTAGACCTCCTCCTCGGCCTCGAGAACCGCGTCAACTACACCGTTGTCGAGGTCCTCAACGGCGACTGCCGCCTCGACCAGGCCCTCGTCCGCGACAAGCGCTGGTCCAACTTCGAGCTCCTCTGCATCTCCAAACCCCGCTCCAAGCTGCCCCTAGGGTTTGGAGGGAAAGCCCTAATCTGGCTAGTCGACGCCCTGAAAAACCGCCAGGATGGCCCGCCGGATTTCATCCTCATCGACTGTCCCGCCGGAATTGATGCCGGATTCATCACCGCCATAACCCCCGCCAACGAGGCTGTTCTTGTCACAACCCCTGATATCACGAGCCTCCGGGATGCGGATAGGGTTACTGGATTGCTCGAATGTGATGGGATTAGGGATATTAAGATGATTGTGAACCGGGTGAGAACGGACATGATTAAAGGGGAGGACATGATGTCGGTTTTAGACGTGCAGGAAATGCTCGGGCTGCCATTGTTGGGCGTGATTCCGGAAGATTCTGAGGTGATCAGGAGCACGAACAGAGGTTACCCTTTGGTTCTGAACAAGCCACCGGCCTTGGCTGGTCTGGCTTTTGAGCAGGCGGCCTGGCGGCTGGTCGAGCAGGATACCATGAAGGCTGTCATGGTGGAGGAGGAGCCCAAGAAAAAAGGATTCTTCTCGTTTTTCGGAGGGTAAGACTTTGAAAAGACGTGACTTTAGTTTGTTTTGAGCTGAATATGCATGGGTTAAATTTTTGTATAGTAGAAGGTGAAGTTGCATTGTTGATTTGTTGGTTTTCTTGTGTGCCCTTTGTTTTTTATTGTTTATTTATGGTTGTAGGGATGGAAATCCAAAAGGAGTCTTGATTTTATGATCAGGGCTTTGGTATTATCATCTTAGAAGGAAAGATGGTATTGTCTTGGATGATCATATTTGTATATGTTGGTTCATTCTTTTGTTCTCGGATCTATTGTTTGTCCAAGGCTTCGTTTTTTGCTTCTCTGTGTTTGCACATTTATTGTATATATTGCTATATGGGTACAATCTGGTGATATTTCTCACATGCTATAGTTACTTGGTGAAACTGAAGTCTACGAATACAGATTTAATTCTCTTCATGGATGGTTGTGAAAAGGGAGGAAACTTTTTGGCATGAGTTGTTATTTTTCTCCCATAGGAACTCGGAGGAAAAATGTTGTAATGAGACTCCTACACAGGGTGAAAAGGTGAAAGTTAAAACTTTTTAATCATCCCGAACTTCATCCTGAAATATATTCAAATACTACTTGAGCATGTTCCTCGCTCCATAATGTTGACAAGTTGGAATTGTGAATTGAAGCACAAGTTTGTAGTATGCTCAATTCTAATACTGGTCGAGACAATTTTAATACTGGTCGAGACGTTAAATTCATCCAGCTACATGAAGCATGACTCGAAAGTTCAGTCTGGTTCAAGATTTGAGGACCTTCTAGTGACAAAATTGGACATAGAGGCTCTACATTTTCCATACAGGGCCTAGAAAAATGTCAGCCTTTTTTTTTCTTTGGAGTTCACATTCTTTTATGCATGAACTGGGAAAATGTATCCTCTTGTAGCTTTTGCTTTTTAGTGTTGGTTTTTTTGTGTTCAGGATGGTTTTAGGCTGTCTCGGGCGAGATGCCTATGGGGTTTGCCCTTCCAACTAGATTCAGCTAATTCAGCGGAGTAGCTGATTTATTCGGCTGTTTTCTAGTTTGTATTTACATGTTTTTCTTTTTTTTTTTCAAAAAAAAATATGAGGATCAATAGTGTTTCTACTTACCCTCCTCGGTGACTTGAACTCATGATCAATTGGTCATAGGTGAAGCAGTTACGTATTTTTCTTTTATTGAAGACTGTCGTTTGAAAAAAAAAAATCATAAATAGAATTTGTAGCAACTAGCAACTAAAAAGTAAAACCATCCATAGTTTTTAATTTTAAGTGTCACACTCTCGTTCCTTCCCTCCACGGGCTCCACATACAATCCATTTGGGCAGATTGATTTCCAAAATTTTGGGCTCCACATACAATCTATTTAGGCAGATTGATTTCCAAAATTTTGGGCTTTCTGCATAGTGTACAATTCCTTACGCATACATTTATTTAATTTGGGCCAATTGTTTTGAAAATTTTTGGGCTTCAGACGCGGGTACAGTTTACGGATTTGTCGTACGTTGATCTCTGAGGAGCTCAAAGCTCGAGTTGAATGGGCTTCACCTTGCACACTATGCATGTATAATGTAAGAAAATGATCAGTTGTCAAGATAATGTGATCTGTTATCCATATATTCGTATGTATGTTAATCTCTTATCACATCAAAGAAAAATGAAAAAAAAAAAACATAACAACAACAATAATATTAATAAATAATAACTAAAAGAACTTCAGGAACCAATACATCTGGAAATGTAGAAAACACACCGAAACTTACCAAATTCTCCACAAATATAGTATTGCTCATTTTCTTAGAAGAAATAAACCTCAATTTTGGGTTAGGCCGAATGGTCAATTTCACGCACAAACATTCTTGAGTGTACGCTTTTTACCATGAATTATGATTTTTTAACCATGAATCTGTTGGAATTGTTACAAGCAAAAATTAGGTTGAACACGTATTGTGAATTATTCATTACTTTCAAGTAATAAATTAATATGCGTGCTTGTCCGATTCTGAATTATTTTTCGTTATATGAACAAGTGATAGCTACTCCCACTTTTTGTTGGTATAACTCATAATGCTACCAATAATATTTGTTTTTTCAGTCTCATGGTGTACTTGTCAAACTTTCGGCCAATGGATTCCAAATGGCAACAAACGGAGGGGGGAAATAATAAAGGGAATAAATTCTGGCTTTACAAATTAATCAACCAACTAAAGAGGATGATCCACTTAATTCATATCAATGATTGGGGTAAAATTTAAAACACATCCAATCAACCAATTTGAGAATGTGAAGAGGTGTCCTTGTAGATAATTTAGATTAACGGTTTACCTTTAATAAATGTCACTGGCAAGTTTATTCATTAATGACTAAATTATTTGAAAACTTTTTAAACTACTATCATGTTTTTAACTTTCTCGTCGTGTATGTGCTCATTAGGAGTAGAGGATTCCATGCATATGAGTGAGTATATAAATATCATACATTACCATACAAAAATATTAGTTTCATCACAAATTTTCGTGTGAGTCACCATAAGTAGGCTGCAAACAAGTCGAGTCGAGCATTGACCTTATCGACTAGGATTGATTATTTTTTTTTATTATTTTAGCTGCTCGAGCTCAAGCTCATCGAGCTCGACTCAATAAAATAGTACAATCGCTCGAGCTCAACTCAAAATCAAAATGCTCGAGTTCGGCTAAAAAATTTGTAAGTGTAAAAATAAAATTACCATTAAGCACATATGTTATACTATTGTAATATATATGTATATAAGTGACATTTTAATAATTAAACATATATCTCGAGCTACTCGATAATGCGAAATATGGGCTCGAGCTCGAGCTCGAGTTCGGTCAAACTTGAGCTCGAATCGAACTATGACTCAAGCGCTCCTGAGCCGCTTGATTTGTTTGCAGCCCTAAGCATAACCATTAAGTAGGTCAATCCGTCATGCTAGTTGAGCAAATGTGAATAATTATAATATCAAATGTCATACTTATGAATTAGCAAATGTGAATAATTATAATATCAAATGTCATACTTATGAATTAGCAAATGTGAATAATTATAATATCAAATGTCATACTTATGAATTATGTTGTTTTTAAAAGCATGACATTTTCTAATTAAAGCATACATAGTTGAAAATAGATTCTTAACACAACCAAATGTAGTTTTATATAATTAAACCCTTGCCTAGTCGAATATACACACTTCTTTTATTTTTTTTTAAAAAAAAAAAGATATCTTACGTGATTTGAGTCATTACTTCATTTCGATTTATATATCATCCTATCAAATGCCATCTAATGTAACTATCTTCTTTTACAATAAACTATTTAAATTATCGTGTATGACAATTTCAAACTATTTACTTATTTACTGATTAATTTTAGTTAAGTCAAACATAAAAACTAGTGCTCGTTAATCCATTTCCCAAGTGCTGATTATCCATAAAGAATCCAACTATAGAAACATCAAACACTGAAAAGGAATGCACTAAAAATAATTTCTATTTGGTTTATTTGTTTAACGAAACCAAAGACTCCTATAATTCTTACATTAACTTTACATGAATCTTTCCCAACTATGCTCTGGTAAAACCTTTACGAAGGATTGGACAATTTTATTCTTCTATCAATTTCTTTATCCAACTCCGCTAGCCCGCCTACTTCTTCAAGTTCCTGCACCAAAACAAATAGCAATTCATCAATGTATACTATATTGACTATATTTAAAAGCGTAGGAAAATATATTTTGATTAAGGTATAATATATAGTGGAATACCTTTGGTCCTAAGAACAATCCATATGGGACGCCATTAAATTTGTCCGAGTGGTGAATCTGAAATCACAGGCATAAACATTTATTAGTATTTTTATTAGTCATAAGACCTCAGCTTTATTATACAAGAATTGCAAGGAACCAAAAAAACAAAAAATAAAATATCTATATATAATTATATATATATATATATATATATATATAAATATAAATTCAAANAGATTAGAGTTTCACATTAGTAACAAAATGTAACAAAATGTATGAAAGGCTTTCTAAATTGTAAAGCAATTTTTCCACTAATGAAAAAGAAATAGTATATTGTATTTTACCTGGTGGGCAGCGGCAACTTTCCTGAAATATGGCACGTTGGCGATGGGGCCCACTTGGAATCTCCTGTGGACGAGACCATCGTGAACAAACATGTAGGCCATGCCGAACACCGTAATACCGAGACCCTGCACCAATTGGCGGCGGTTCGTATGTTAGCATGGGCATGCGATGCACTGGATAATATCCCTCTTATGAATATAATTGCATTGACTGAAATTTTGTATTTGACTATTGCTAAAGACAAAAATAATTAAAATATTATTAAAAAAATTTGCAATGCTTACAGCGCCAAAGCAGAGTCCAGGAATAAGGCCTTTATGGAAAAATCCGTAGGAAAGAAGGGCAATGGCTGGGACAGCATTAATTATTGCAAAAACATCGTTCAGCTCGAAAGGTCCTTCTCTCGGTCTATGGTGTGACTGCAATGATTTATTTTATAAGAGGGAAAACAATAGATTAAATGCCTCAGCTCGACTTTTCTTTCTCCTCAATTCACAAATATCTGTCCACCTAATGCGAATTTAAATGTATGCATAACTACCAGAATTCGAATGCTTATTTATCTCTATTTTTTAAATGAATAATGTTGATGCTGATCTTATAGCAGAACAATTCATACTTTTGTATAAAAATAGTACATTTATATCATAAAATACCATATTTATATTATATTTTAGTATGAAATTATTTATATTTATTGTAAGGGTACGATCAAATAACAATCTGACCAAAAAAATTGAAATAATTTTCTAATTATAGAAACATGTTTGTTGGAGATTTTCTTCGACTTGCCAAGCAAAACTACCTCGTGCATGTGCCATAATGAAGCGTGCCATAGAGCTTTGTGTGCCCATCTTGCCCAGTATTCCATTCCCACCTGAAATTCATTCAGGTCAATTTGCTTCAACCCAATCTAGCAAAACTATCAAAAATAAAACATAAAATAAAATAAAAACACCCACAAGCAAAAAAAAAAGAAAGAGAGAAAGATTAAGGATAACTAGTGGTTGATTAGGCAAGGTACATGTATAATTAGGCAAGGTATGTCATAATTTAAAAAACAACATAATTAAATTTTTTACAATAGTATAATTATATATAATCAGTGATTAGGCCTCCTCATGCAAGAATTTGTACTAATCAATAATACAAAAATGGCTCTCAACGCCTATTTAGCCACCAATTACTAGCTTAATTATATGATCTACTCCCTCCATTTTGAAATATAAGGCGTATAAAGATTTCTCAATTTTTTTGAAATATAAGGCGCACTAAAAAATTAAGACAAATTTTTGCATTTTTTTCTAAATATACCCTCATTGTGTTTAAAATTAAGGAAGTGTGGAGTGGTTGTGATTAGAGTAAATAAGGTTAATTTAGTCAATTTATTCATTAATTAATGTCTCCTTAATATTTGTGCAATAACCTTAAATGTCTTATATTTCAAAATGGAGGGAGTAATATATAATCGGAGTAATGAGAGCCTAGTAAATGCTTTTAAAAGTTGAAATTTGTCTATTTTATAATATTTAAAAATTGAATTTATTAGAAAATAAACTCACAGCTGCCCCAAAGGAGAGAGCGAATGTACCAAACATCTCAGCGTATGGTACTTCTCCACCCTGCACCACAAGTAAAAAAAAAATACACAATAATCGTCAGCTCAAAGCCTATCTTCTAGAAAAACCCAAAACACACACACACACACAAATAAGCACTCAATGAAGAAAAAAAAAAATAGAATCTCAAAAACACACACATATACAGAGTAAACTCTGACTAGCTGAGAATTCAATTTAAATCCAATAATATTTGATCTCAACAAAAATAATAAGTAAATGACTGAAAAAAAAAAGCTAAATGAAATTTACCTCCATTTGCCAGGAGAATCTGTAGTAAACGGCCAGGACCGCCATTGACGTGATTCCGAAGCTCGACATGACCGCCGCAACCAGATAAGTGGTTCTCTCTGATCTCTTCCTCGTCGCCCGCTCCACCGCGCGCGCCGCCGCGCTTTCCACCGCCGGATCTGGAATTCCGGCGGACTGCGCTCCGCCGCTCGATTCCCCGCTATCCATCACCATACGTACGGTCAGACTATGTTTTTTCCTCAAAATCCGGCCGAATTTCAGGGCGGAGGGGGTGAGCAGCAGAGCCGATGGCGCGGCCAGCGAGGTGGTCGGTTTTAGGTGGATCGGCGGCGCTCGATTGAAGTTGGCGGAGGCTGTGGAGGTGGTGGAGATGGATAGTCTGGCCGCCATGGACGGTGGTCGTTGGTGGTCGGAGTTGATTGCGATTGAGGGATTTAGAGTGGAAAAGAGGAGAAACGGACGCAGGCCACACCAACACATGTGATGTGTGACTCGCTTTCTGGTTCTGTTTATATAGAAACTTTTGATCGAATTATATGGTGCGCTGGAAAAGTAGAACAATTTTTTTATTTGATTTTTTCGCTTATTTAATTGAAACAAAATCAACGGGGTCGTTCACAAAATCAGTTCATAGACTAAGTGACAGAAGAACGACCAAACTTTTTCAGATTTAACAAATTTTGAAATACACGTAATCACATGTGACAGTCAGGTTCAACCAATTTAATCAGTTTTATTGTTTAATTTAACAGTTTCAGTAAATATTAAATTAATTTATTTTTATCATATAAATAATGTATAAAATTAACTGTAATAAATACCAAAATTATTTAAATTCTAATAACAATAACAAGTTAATAAAAGTATATTAAATATATATATATATTAATTCGGAATACCATTTATTTTAATTGAATTTTTTTGGTAAAACCGGTATGAAACCAGTCTTTTGGCCAAATCGATATGTAGAGGATAATCGTACCGGCCGTGTGTATTAAGGGTAGCTAATTTGCAAACCACTGTGTCTTACCATATGTATTAAGGGTAGCTAATTTGCAAAGGAAAAATTGCAAAATTAATTTAGAGTTTTTACTTGAATTTCAATTTATACATTATTGATTTTAATTGTGGCAACCTTCACCAATTTTTATTTTTTACAATTGATTGCATTGTTTAATTTTATTTTAAAAACCGCGTGAAGGCCTTCAACATTGATGGCAATATGGAAATAAAGTTATCAAATTGGTTTTTTGGGTTAAAGTGGACAGTAGTACGATGACACGTGCTGCACCGGAGAGTGTGACGTGGACCGCCCACCACCGTCCGATGGCAGAGGGGCTGATACCGGGACCTCTCAATCTCCGACTGTGCTGATGTCATCCGCCGACGTGGTCACCATCACTCACTCGCCATGTTGAAGCGGCCACGTGTCTACTGTGTGAAGTCGTGGGTGTAGTTTTAGTTGCCCTATACTTTTGTTGGAAATTGGAATTATCAGACATTACCTTTTTGCTTCACATGGACAACTAGTTCGGTTTGGCTCATTTTTGGACATATGTAGTTAATGATTTTTTACCCGTAAATAATTAAATATATTGTAAAAAATATTTTTTTTTGCAATTTTGATGTTTCATTTATGAAAATTGGGGCACTCGTATTAATTAACTGGAACTAGATATTTTTTTTTGTTAGTGTACGGGTATTTTTGATAAATTTAGCTAAAAAATAAGTTAAAAGTTGATAAATTACATAGTATATCTTATATGATAATTTCGAGTGTTTAGGTGATAAACTGATAGTTGGTTGATTTAAGAAAAGTTTTTAGTAAAATTAAGTTGCTTATTAACTGAATAAAATTTCAATGACTTTTAGAAAACTTATCTAAAGAAATTTATGAGATAATCTTGAATTTTTTTTCTTAAAAAAAATATACCAGCAAACCAAAAACTTATTAAATATAACAATTGTATAAACTAACTAATTCACAGGTTAATTTATAATGATTAACAAACACAATCTATATAGATTTTTTGTGCGTACATTTGGAAAAACATTAAAAAAAACATAGATAGCAAATTTATTCTTAAAAAATTTATTAGTTAACACTCATTTATTAGTGTCGTATATCATTAAAGAGTTATTATATAATATTATCTTTTTGTATGATTGTTTGTCGTGTTTGGATCTATTTATTTTCTTGAAAATCGTAGCCATATCAAACTATATAATGTCGAGTTGAGGTCAAATTGGTATCAGATGGTAAGACGAACTTTCCTATTTTGTGATTCTATAATGACATTTCACGTGATCACGCCTAAAGGGTATCTTGCTAAAGATATTATTCCATAGTAAAATAATATGGATTTGAACTTTTAGGATCTCCTTTCTTCAGCCTATAACATGAAAACACGTGTTAGAGAATTAAATTAAATAACTCATACTTGGTTTGTTAATTTAATTTTTTAACTCAATCAATCAAAGATGTAAAATATGCATGTATGATTGCACCAGTCGGTCCAATCAGTTTCATTTGAAAGGTGAGTAATCTTTCTGATTGATACCAAATAAGGTTTATTATTCTAAAATGAAATCATCAGACTGGTATAGCCGTTTTCAATATATTTAAATCATATATTTGCACAAAATATTGTCGTTAGGTACCTTAATATATAGTTATATATTAGACTTTTAAAAAATAAAAATAAAAGCATGATATGTATAATATAATTATTTATTTTTATCTAAAATTTGTCACAGTTAGACAGTTTATCGTAGCCTTTTGTATTTATAAAACATTATCTATTGTAATATATTTTTTAATTTATTTATTATTTGAATGAATTTATGTAATGCTGTACATTTTTGTGTTTTATGTTGCGCCTATTAGAGTTGTTTTATTGTCTTGGGATGATGAAGCATGCCGGTATTGTGGGCCAATAGCAGCCCAATTCAAAGCCCAATACTATGACTGGCCTAATTTTGGAGAAAATTACTCCTTATGTCTAATTTTACCATAAGCATTCATTCATTCACCTATGAAATCTGGATTTTCTGTTTTGTTCATTATATTGTTTTCAGTTTTTTTTTTTTTCTTTTTCTTTTTCTTCTAATGTGTAATAATGTCTTCTGTTCCACATCAATTTTCTGCTGACATTTTGGTCCTTGCAGGGAGTTGTAGTTTACATGATATATATATATATATATATATATATACACTAAAGGTAGAATTCTGTACTGAGTATACGTATCGGTTTTTAGACCAGAGTGGGACCTGAAGAAAGAAAAAGATCAATCTCCATCTGTCAAGGAGAAGGCATGCGTCTGCTTTCTAGGTTTGAAAAAGCGTGGATTTTCAAGAACGAGAGCCTTGGACTATCTGGTAGTTCACTCCTCCCGGACTCTTTCAGATACCTTAGATCTAGCTATGCTTGCTGAACTTTGCTACCTATTCTTGACACACTTGACACGGTAGGAATAAGAGTAAGCTGAGCTGTGAGAGCTTCAGGCTTAGACCAAAGGGAGAGAAATCAAATAAATAACTTAGACTTCGTAAATCTGATAGATTTTTGGAATCCGGCAAAAAAGATATATATATATATATATATATATATATATATATAAAACGTAAAGTACACAACAAAGAAATTGTTATATTCCAACGGAAAATCCTATGGTAATATATTTCAATGAAAATTCCAATGGATATTCCAATGGTATAGATACCGCTGGAATGATTCCAACGAAAATAATCCGTTGGAATGTGTTTTTCATTGGAATTTTAGATGCAATTTGATAATTCCAACGACTTTTTATGTAGGAATTTCCTTTGGAATATGCAATTTTTGTTGGAATTTTTATTTCCACCCCCCGTTGGAAAATCTACCGTTGGAATCGTCAAAATCTAACGGAAATTTCAATGGAAAACTCATTCCAACGGAATATTTTTGTTGGAATTTCTGTTGGAATCCATTGAAAAAATTCCAACAGAAATAATATCATTAAAATATCCATTGGAATTGCCGTTGAAATTCTATTGAAATATATTTCCGTTAGAATTTTACCATTTTCTTGTAGTGGTATGTTCGGTAAATCTAAATGAAAAGTTATAGTTTAACTTGTATCTGTTGATAATTATTTTCAAATTTATAATTGATAATTTATGACTAATGGTTGAAAACCTATAAAATATATTAAAAGTATTTGATAAATTTAGTTCATAAGTCATATAAAATTTTGCTTGTTCATACTTCCGGGTAGGAGTTTTAGACAAATCTTAAAAATTTCAACTGTCTTTTAAAAAATTATATAGAGAACTTTTGAGTTAAGTGCCAATGTTTTTTAAAAGTTTATCCTTCTAAACCAGTTTTATTTGAATGTGAAACTTATAAGGGAAGTATAAATGACTAAATAGTAGGAAAGATATGAATGTTAGTTTCCTTATAGAGCCAAAAGTCGGCTCTGTAGTGATGCCAATTTTCTATACTTGTTAATTAAAAAGTATAATCATCTCTAATAAATTAAAAATATAATTAATTCATTTTCAAAATTGTTTTTTTTTTATTTGCTATCTATAAGAAATTGATTTCACTGTTGGCTTATATGAATCATTATTTTTTTTCTAGAATTGTGGTACTAAAACTACTAGTGCGTGGCCCGTGCGATACACGGAAAAACAATATTATGATTGTATTACAAATTAAATATATAAATAATATTAATCATGATTTATCCATTGTTTTTAAATTAAACCGGGTTGGACACTGTCCGACTGAATGGACCGAGAACGGTTTATAACCAGTCTAGTTTGCTTGAATAAAATATTTGCTCTCGAATTCCTCAACACCAGTCGGTTGGATCGGTAAGATCGATACGATTTTTTAAATAAATTTTGTTATATTTAACATTATTTTTTACATATTTAAATAAAATAGAGATTTATAAATTATTTATCAATTAGTTTAAACATTTGAATTTATAAATTGTTTAGATATCTAAGTAACACATTATTTATATTTATTAAAAATTTGAGTTTTATTTCAATACCATTCTCTTTTATAATTAATTGATATCAACATTCATTAATTTGTGCAAAAAAAACTTGCAGGTTTATAACCCATAAATTGTGTGAAATTCTTCACAATCAATGATATCACATAATTAATTGTCAGATTTGTATGTTTTCAGCCCAATTGAGTTTTAAAAGAAAAAAATCATTTGGACGCCAAAAAATTTTGTGTAACAATATAATTTGCCGATAAAAATAATAACAAATCTACCGACACACACTCAAATTCTAAGAGTTCTTTTGACTAATCGTAAATACCCAAAAAATCCGAACATAAAAGTATAAAAATCGAAGATAAAAACCTTAAAATTAAAAATTTCACATTTCTTTTTCGAGTAAAACAACTAAAATTAATAAAATCTACAGGCGCAAATTCAAATTCGAAGGATTCTTTTGATTAATTGTAAAAACCAAAAAATTCGAACATAAAACTACAGAAATCGAAAATAAAACCCCTCAAATTGAACAATCCATATTTTGTTTCGTGCAAAACACCTAAAACTAATTTAAGGCATCGATTAAATGAAAACTAAAAAAGAATATGTATTTATAAGACCCTTAGTGTTAGAACGAAAAAGTTGGAAGAAGATCGATGAAAAAAGACGAAATAAGAAACTGGAAGCGGCGAAAAATGAAGGAATAAATGAAGCCTTGGTCCGATAATTCACTATTTGTACTTTTTTAAGCATAATCTAAACCGTCGAAGCCAACATTATAAATTTGGCTGATATGAAATTTTTGAAGCCCACATTTTTAAAAAACATTTCTATTTTACAAGCCAAACATGATTAATATAAATAATTACACGTATCTTATAATGAGTACTTATTAAGTTTAATTATAATCAATGATCGATGCTTTATTATATAATTTGAATATAAATACAAAATTACCTTTTAAAAAGGACGGAAATAATAAAGCTTCGTGCATCGCACGGGTACTGTACTAGTTAAGTACTATATGGTGAACAAAATAAATAAAATTGTTATTTTCTCTTATATCAAGGAATAAATATATATAAACTATAATCAAATTTATATTAGTATAAGTATGTTAGTGAGATAATATATGAATTATTTTACAAGCTAGCCGTAACATCATATTTAATGTTCTGGCTAAAAAAACAACGTTGATTAAAAGAGATGGAAAATAGATTATAAGCCTATTTTTGTTTAGACTTAACGTTGATCAAAAGATGTTGAAAATAGATGATAACCCTATTAGTTTTTAAATTTAAAAGGACAAAGCATGTGGAAATAACTCATTTAATATTTCTGTCGTACTAGTTTATTAAGTAGTACAACAACAATCGTTAATTACACGATTTTTATACTTATATTCTAAAAAAAGAAGTATGAAAGAAGAGTTTTAATTTAACACGTTATTATTATTATTTATATTTGCACTTGTACAATTTATCTGTCTTATATTATAGTATTAATTTATATTTTTTAGATATTGATATATACTTTTATTAATTTTCAGTTAGTCTTAATAGGTAATTTAATTGTTATAATAAAGAGGACCTCAATTTCTTTTTATTCTTATTTTTGAGATACGTACTGGATAGGGTTTGGGTCTCTGCATAGTTTGGCATAAAAAAATTTATATCCAGAAACTTTACGCCTCCCAATACACAGAGAAAACCAGCAGGAAGCGTTTGGCAATCTAAGACCCTACCCCCGTTTTCAATTCTAACGACACCTTCGAAAGAGTGTGTGTGTGTGTGTGTGCGGGTACGACTGATATTTTTTTTTTCTTTGTCAATGTGTGTGTTGAAGGTTATGTAGCTGTGCAGACGCAGAGCAAGATAGCACTAATGGGGTCTAAATTTGACAAGGCAAAAAGATCTATCCGGCAGCCGCCACTGTATGCACCGAGAGATGGAAGTTGGCAAGTGAGAGCTCTCAATATCCAGTTTGCGAGGTCTCTTACTGCTTATATCTTTTCACTCACTCATTCGGTTTTTTTTTTTTTTAAATTATTAATGCCTGGAGTACTGATTTTGCTAGTTATTTGAGTTTCTTGAGTTAGCTGTAGTGATTGGGTGCTTCGTTCTCGGGTGAACTGCAGAACTTTTGGTTCAAATTACTGAACCGTGGCCATCAGTTTTGTGTAATGCTTGTACTTTGTGTTGACCCCAGCATATCTTAGATGGATGAAATTGTTTGTAGCAGGGTGGAGTTGCGAACATTGAAATTTTGTGTGCTGGGTTGACGTCAGTAATTTGACACTGTCATGCTTAAGTTGGCAAAAAGTTTTCTGCTCCTCAGATCATGTCTTTATGTTTAACTGGAATGCTATTGGCAGTACCACAAGTTTGAAAGTTAGATACTGTAAAATCATCTGAGGTTTATTTGTATCAGTTCATGTTCTTTTTGCTTGCTTTATCTGCTATGTTATGTGTCATAGATTGGAAGTTCGTGAGTACTGTGATTTATATCAATGCCTGAGATGTGCTGTAGCAGTGTAGTGGACTTCTTCTATTTCGTTCTGACATGGTTTAGATTTGTTTTGTAATATTGTGATTCTTACATGATCAGTTGGACACAAAGTCAATTACAAAACCATCCAGATGAGCGTTGGGAGGATGGAGTGCAGGATTACTTAAACCGTGCTAAAAGCATCATGGTAATTTCTCAGTATCTGCAATTTTACTCAGTATCTCTAAGTCATCTAGTGCACCATCCGGCTGTGATGAAGTCATCCTGGTGGGTCATTTCTATAGTTTTAGTTATTATATGGGAATATTTTGTGATTGCAAGGATGTCGACCTGACATTATTTGGTAAACTTTTTTGTTTATGTAAGTACTTGGCAATCTCATTATCCTTTGGCCAATTTGTTTTGGTGTAAAAGAGCATGCGGCAGACATTGATTGTGACTCTTGGCCAACATTTGGTGCTATTCATACTAAACATATATTTTTCACAAAAAGCTCTTGTAAAGTATGTTGTTGAAATTTTAAACAAACATTAAATTTAATTATTAGTACTGCTAAACACCATAAAAATACTGACCCTGCCATCCTCATGGGATTGTCTTATCCGATGTGAATCCTTTAAAATCACTACCACTATTTGTTGAGTAGTTTTTGACCGTGAGTGGCTCCGTCAGTTATTCATGTGTTCTCAAATATTGATTATATGAGAGGTGTCTAATGCTTTCTAGTGGAAGTGCGAAGGTCCACCGCATGTAGTGGCCTGAGTAAAATATCTCTCTCTCTCTCTCTCTCTCTCTCTCTCTCTGTCTCTATCTCTCTCATCCTCTCTGTATCCAACCTCTATCCAGGAGCACATGTCCAGATTAATGAATCAATCATTATTCTTTTTCGCATCCCTTTCACTGATACATCACAATGAGTGAGGACTTAAATTTTTAGGTACAGAAGTAACTTTCTGTAGTTTGCTGTTAATGTACTGACTTGACTTGTCTTCAATTGTAGGAGAACTTTGGTGATGCTGTTAATTGGTTGAGAACAAATGCCGTGAAACGAAGTGGTATAGCCAAGATTCCATCTAAAGATGCTCGGACTAAGTCTCTATGGAAACCTGCACTAATCTTTAATAATAATGGCCATTTCACATTTGGAGGTATTATTTCAATATTATTGATGGAATGTATAACATATATATATTCACTATGTAGCGTGTATCTACTGCATTCAATCGTAAATGGTGCATTGTGTAATTAAATATTCATCACAAGATTTTATTTATGTGTTTGCAAGTTATTCAAGTATGAATATGTTCTCAATTAGAATATTTACAGAGTAGCTACCACAGTCGCTCTAATTCATAATATCTTAAGTCCCTTTTTGTATCATTAGTTTGCTCTAATTCATGATATCTTAAGTCTCTTTTTGTATCATTAGTTCCACTGCATACTGGGTTCCCATACGTGGGTGATTTAACAATACTTCTTCCCAATCAATAAAAGAATTCTGTACTGGTTTTTTCCTACCGATAAATGATGTTAGTTCAGTTGAGAGTGTACTTAAATTCTACGCTTTGGTTCTTTACCCTCCATAATTGACGATGTGTATGAAAACTGTGATCATCTTGCTTAATTTTGGAGACTGTTTTGTGCTGGTTTTTTCCTACCGATAAATGATGTTAGTTCAGTTGAGAGTGTACTTAAATTCTACGCTTTGGTTCTTTACCCTCCATAATTGATGATGTGTATGAAAACTGTGATCATCTTGCTTAATTTTGGAGACTCTTTTGTGCTCATGGTCTCAGGAAGCGAGGTTTCAGTTCCTGGAATTGAAAATGCCAATGCTGTTACTTCAAATGAACCTGATGGAGGTAAGGGGTGATAAGGTCTTTATGATTAAATGATCGTCAACGAAGCTGTTAATTCTCTGGTTAATCTATCACGGCTTATGTCCACTTTATGATCATCCATATTATAGAGGATGCTTGGATACAAAAACTATCCAAAAAAATCCGAACATTTTTAAATCAACCACTTTTTTTAACTCAACTTTAACTCAACTCCACTATTATCAATATTATTAACTCAATCAAAAAATATCAACCAATCATTTTTACACATCACATCAACTTTAATTCACTATTCATCCACTCACATAATTTTAACTAAACATCAATTCAATCATCTCTCCCCTACTTTTACATCAAATCAACCTTAATTATTTTATTTTAAATAGCCACATTTTTCAAAATTAACCAAACCAAACCAAAAATTCCAAAAAAACCAAAATTTTTTATATCCAAGCATCTCCTAAGGTTTGAATGCTTGTTTTGTTTTAATCAAGTTATCATTTGCTTGCATTTTCTTATGAAATTAATTTCAAGAGCTCAATGTCTATGTCCACAATACAAAATCCTCCTAGAATGACCTCAAATTGTGAGTTTCGGATGGAGATTCCTTGTAGACTGTCCTGAAAAATTGAAGTGGTTTAATGCTGATCAAAAGATGTGGAAAATAGATGATAATCCTATTGCTTTTTAACTTAAACGGATAGAGCCTATGAAAATAACTCATTTAGTATTTAATATTTCTTTCCCGTGCGTCACACGCGGTACGTACTAGTTTATTAAGTAGCACAACAACAAATTTATACTTAAATTCTAAAAAAAGAAGTATGAAAGAGGAGTTTTAATTTAACACGTTATTATTGTTTATATTTGAAATAGTACTATTCGCTTGTACAATTTATCCGTCTTATATTATAGTATTAATTTATAATTTTATAGAATTGATATATAATTTTATATTTTCAGTTAGTCTTTAATAGGTAATTTAATTGTTATAATAAAGAGGACCTCAATTTCTTTTTATTCTTGTTTTTGAGATACGTACTGGATAGGGTTTGGGTCTCTGCATAGTTTGGCATAAAAAAATTTAAATCCAGAAATTATACGCCTCCCAATACACAGAGAAAACCAGCAGGAAGCATTGGGCAATCTAAGACCCTACCCCCGTTTTCAATTCTAAGTAACGACACCTTCGTAAGTGTGTGTGTGTGTGTTTGTGGGTACGATTGATATTTTTTTTTCTTTGTCAATGTGTGTGTTTAAGGTTATGTAGCTGTGCAGACGCAGAGCAAGATAGCAGTAATGGGGTCTCAATTTGATGCCGACAAGGGAGAAACATCTATCTGGCAGCTGCCACTGGATGCACTGGGAGCTAAATCATCAGGAATGCTTGTGGAAGCTCTCAATATCCAGTTTGCGAGGTCTCTTACTGCTTATATCTTTTCACTCACTCATTGGTTTTTTTTTTCTTTTTTTTAATTATTAATGCCTGGAGTACTGATTTTGCTAGTTATTTGAGTTTCTTGAGTTAGCTGTAGTGATTGTGTGCTTCGTTCTGGGGTGGACTGCAGAACTTTTGGTTCAAATTACTGAACTGTGGCCATCAGTTTTGTGTAATGCTTGTACTTTGTGTTGACTCCAGCTTATCTTAGATGGATGAAATTGTTTGTAGCAGGGTGGAGTTGCGAACATTGAAATTTTGTGTGCTGGGTGGACCTCAGTAATTTGACACTGTCATGCTTAAGTTGGCAAAAAGTTTTCTGTTCCTAAGATTGTGTCTTTATGTTTAACTGGAATGCTGTTGGCGGTACCACAAGTTTGAAAATTAGATACTGTAAAATCATCTGAGGTTTATTTGTATCAGTTCATGTTCTTTTGCTTGCTTTCTCTGCTATGTTATGTGTCATAGATTGGAAGTTTGTGACTACTGTGATTTATATCGATACCTGAGATGTGCTGTAGTAGTGTAGTGTACTTCTTCTATTTCCTTCTGACATGGTTTAGATTTTTTTGGTAATGTTGTGAACTCTTACATGATCAGTTGGATACAAAGTCAATTACAAAACCATCCAGATGAGCTTTGGGAGGATGGAGTGGAGGATTACTTAATCCGTGCTAAATGCATCAGGGTAATTTATCAGTATCTGCAATTTTACTCACTATCTCTAAGTCATCTAGTGCACCATTGGGCTGTGATGAAGTCATTCTGGGGGTGGTCATTTCTATAGTTTTTAGTTATTATTATGGGAATATTTTGTGATTACAAGGATGTCGACCTGACATTATTTGGTGAACTTTTTTTGTTTATGTAAGTACTTGGCAATCTCATTATCCTTCGGCCAATTTGTTTTGGTGTAAAAGAGCATGCGGCAGCCATTGATTGTGACTCTTGGCCAGCATTTGGTGCTATTCATACTACACGTATATTTTTCACAACAAGCTCTTGTAAATTATGTTGTTGAAATTTTAAACAAACATTAAATTTAATTATTAGTACTGCTAGGCACCATAATAATACTGACCCTGCCATCCTCATGGGATTGTCTTATCCGATGTGAATCCTTTAGAATCACTACCACTATTTGTTGAGTAGTTTTTTACCATGAGTGTCTCCGTCAGTTATTCATGTGTTATCAAATGATTGATTATATGAGAGGTGTCTAATGCTTTCTAGTGGAAGTGCGAAGGTCCACCGCATGTAGTGGCCTGAGTAAAATCTCTCTCTCTCTCTCTCTCTCTCTCTCTCTCTCTCTCTCTCTATCTCTCTCATCCTCTCTGTATCCAACCTCTATCTAGGAGCACATGTTCAAATTAATGAATTAATCATTATTCTTTTTGGCATCCCTTTCACTGATACATCACAATGAGTGAGGAGACAAATTTTGAGGACTTAAATTTTTAGGTACAAAAGTAACTTTCTGTAGTTTACTGTTAGTGACTTGTTGTCTTCAATTGTAGGAGATTTTTCGTGATTCTGCTTATCGGTTGAGAACAAATTTCGTGAAACGAAGGTGTATAGCCAAGATTCCATCTGAAGTTGTTCGGACTGAGTGTCCATTCGGAATTGGCAAAAGCAGTCATACATTGTTTCGTCCGACATTGTTTTCGGACAAACCTATGTTTCCTGCAGCAACAACAGCAAGCTCTGGAACCCCATGGGGACCTGCACTTCTCTTTAATAATGGCCCTTTCACATTTGGAGGTATTATTTCAATATTATTGATGGAATGTTTATATACACATATATATAGATTCATTCGTCCGACATTGTTTTCGTACATTCTTTGATTGATTTAGATTCATTCTATGAACCAGCCGAAACTAATTTAGATATGCTGAATGAAATTATGCACGAAGTTTATACAGGAAGTTGAAACTGATAAGATCAATGGGTTTGATTAGAAATCCTGTCAAACTTTGTTGATTGTTTATGCGTATTGAATGCTCAAGTTAAAGAGCTTTATTGTTGTTTTTTGTTTTTCTTTTTTACTTTATTTTTGGGTGTGTGACTTCTTAGATGGAGGGTGTTGGATCATAACGTTTAGGTAAAAAAAATGTCCAAAATATCCAACAGTGTGTATTCATCAACATGCTAGAGTTAAGGAGGAGAATATCATTTGACCCTAACCTTCCTTCTCTCGAACAACCCACGTGCATCGGTTTTTTCCAGTTTCTTCTTCTTCTCCTCTGAAGCAGGCTTTGATATGGACGAGAAGTTCATTTTGTCTGGTTTATTGGTTTTTGGGGTCCTAATTAAGGGGTTCTATCTCATTATTCCAATTAAATACAGTTGTATTTTTTTAACTTTATTTTCTGTGTTATATTCAATCTCTTTTAAGTTTATTTAGTTATGAAAAATATGTGAAACATGCATCATACCATTAGACCAGTGATGTTGACATTATTGTGCGCTTGTCCATGAGGTTTGTCTTATTAATACCTCTTGTTTGATAGGTTAGCAAAGAAGTCGAACGAGCATTGGCTAAGCTGGGTCCTGCGAGACTCAAAGGATAGTTTGAAGTTTTTATTTCTTAACTTGGACAATTGGAGTTATTGGATATCAACATAAGCTCATTTGATAATGGCGAAGACTCAGCGTGTTGTATGCTTTCAAATCTCAATAGGATTGTTTTCAATGAAAAAGAATGTTAATGTGTGGGCTGGGAAATTGTATGGTGACAATTCTTTTTTGGGTTAGTTCATATTAGGGATATGTTGACAATACAACTGTCTCTTGTCTATACTTTTTCCTGTATGCATTATACATGCTATAAGTTTTTTCTTTTCATGGGGCAATTAAGTGAATAGGTGAAGATGACAAATAGACTACCCTAATTAAATGTTAGCAGAGAGACTATACTAATCAAATAGACGATGTCATATAGTCGATAATCAAATTTTAACTTGATTATCGACTAAATTTGAGTTGGTTAGTGCAACTCAACTAGTAATATATAGTCAAATATATATATAAACAAATATAAAAAGAAAATACTATAAAATATGTATAGAAATGAAAAAAAAATATATTTACAATATATTAATAAGTAAAATTTATTTTCTACGTTATTTTAATTTAAATAAATAATATTATTCATTTATTTAAAAATTTAATAACAATCTTTATATTTTACATTTCTAGATAAGTTTTTTGAAAATGTTTATATAATTTACTCTTTCGGTCTTTTAATTATAAATCGATTTAGTGATTTTAAAATTGAGTATTTAGTTTGATTGTTATATTTTCTAATGTTGATTTTTTACTATTTTTTTGTGTAATTACATATTTTTAACTTTATTTATTTTTTCTTAAGAAATTTTTTATTTGATAAGCTCTCATAAAAAAAATGTTATGCAATGTGCTGCAAAAGTTCAATCTAAATCAAATTTTGAACCAAGAATTATTATTTTTTTATAAATTATAAATGTTGGAATTAAATTATAACTACATGAAATCTTAGTTTTTCTCTAAACAAAAAAAAGTGAGGGTGATACGGATTCTAAATTTCTAAAAATTTAATGATACATATATCCATATTTATATTTATAGTAAATATATTTTTATATGAAATGTGTTTTTCGACTTAAACTATAAGCTCGTTATTTAACACTTAAAATTGGCACCCCTGAATGAAATATTTAGATCCGTAACGGAATATATATTATATATCAGGAAAATGCTAATAGAACCATTTCATGTAAACTTCCAATAAAAAATTGTTTTGACTATATCTAATGGTCTATATCAAAACCAAAAGATCTAATGGCTGATATTGAACTCTGAACCGACTTAGTCTTTCCCTATATCCTATATATTCACTTGACATGTATTGAGTCGGATTGTATATAGATGCATTATAAAAGTGAGACGTAGAGAGCCAAACACATCGGGGTAACAATGAAGATGGTGACGGACCCGACTCTCGACGATGACAGGTGGGGATTGTTTGTAAAGTACAAGCGCAAGTTTTGGTTCGAAGAGAACGATTATGACGTCCCTGAATCCTATTTCTACCAGAACGGCGAGGAGATTCAGCCCAATACCATCGAGCTGGTCAAGAGATTCCTCAAACAAGTCCGCGAATCCAGGGTATCTATCCCTAAAATCCTTCTTCTCGTTTCTGTCCCCGTACTGATTCTACCGGTGGTTTTTATTTTTAATTTTGTTGAAATCCGATTGTTTATAGTTAGGGTTTTGCTCGCCTACTTGGTCCTGTTTTTTTCATCCTTAATTTAATGTGTTTGGGGCGCTCTGTTTTTCTGCATCCGGTTCATATACTCGTTAATTTTGTTTAATTATATTTCTTATGTTGGTTTGTCTTATTTTTTTGTTTTTGTTTTCTGAAATCAGGTTTATGCTTTGTTTGCTATGTTGTACATGGATGTGTGTGTGTATATTAGCTTTAGCTGATGCAGAGTTTGAGAGTTGATCTAGAAGGATTTTGAACTATAGCAGTATTGGTTTTGATTGTCATTTGTCACTCTCCTGCTTGTAATTTGATTTCTATATATGATTGTTAGTTCTAGTGTATTTTATTAGTTAACAAGCATCAAATCTATTTGCAGGGCTCTATTGTTCGATTGAAATGGATGATGAGCTGCTTCTGATTTTTGTAGGGTTATGACGTGGATTGCTACCCGCCTCCGATGTTTAAATCTCCATTCGAACCACTTCCACTGGAAAAGATGCACCAGGGTACAAGCAATATTGATAAACGCGGCTATGCTAGAGTTGTCGGAGCAGCCGAGTTAGCAATTCGTTAACTTGATCGCACTTGCTCCTTGTAACAAAACTGAAGGGGAAAGCATGCGTTTTTAGTTCAGCTTAGTATTGTTCTAACAGTTTGATATTGAGGGTCATTTGAATGACCAATTTGGTCAAACCATGCAGAAACTAAGATGTTCAGCCTATTAAATAGTCAGCAACACAGTTAATCCATTTTGTTGAAAATTCAGTTTTAGCCGTGAGACATCTAATTTCCTGTATAGATTTGTGATTTACGATAAGGTTTTGTTCAAGGAGGCATAATTTTATCCTACAGCCCCTAAAAATAGAGAAAATGTAGCCTACTCTTTTTACAGAAGCAAGCCAATCTTTTGCAATGTGAAATCCCCAGATATGTTAATATTTACGTAGTTGCCCAATTAAATCAACTGTATCTGATGTTTAATTTCATGCTATCTTTAAAGGAGGATGGTGATAGCATTGAAGAAGTCGTTGCTCGGTCCTTTTTAATGAGAACAAAGAACAGAGATAAACTTGCTGCTGCCATTGAGGATTACGCGCCTGCAAGCTGAGACTCGCAAAGTATATATGCTTTATTTTACATACTATTTTGTTCTACGTCTAGCTCAAGGGCCCTGCATTATCTGGATTTTTTCAATGGTTAACACCGTCCGTAATTTAAAGATTTTAGGACTTGTAAATTTCACATGCCTGAGGAAATCCGAGATGTGTAACACAAACCGTACGCCTGTGTATTTCACGGAGAGATGTGCAGCATAAATACCTTTTTTATTTTTTTCTTGCTTCTTCTTTGATACTACTAATTTCCAAGTTTGATGTGTGCTTTCTGAATATTTCGTTTTCTACTCTTGATATTTGTAGTTGGTAATAATTTTGTTTGATCATTTGTGAACATTCTATCTGTAACATGTGCGATGTACGGATTGTATTTCTTGTATTAAAATTTATAAATTGAAGGTTATTATTAATCCATAAGTTATAATACGTAGAACATGTGTCGAATAATCATAAAATGTTCGTCATGATAAAGTCGTATAATATTGAAAATCTCGTTATTTTTCATGTAAAATCATTTTGCAATTGACAATTGTAGACTAATATTTATCAAGATTGTTCTCCATTTGGTAATTGCGAATTGTATAGACATCTCATTCTTTTAATTCTTTGCTGTTTTTCTGAATGTTAACACCACGAAATAAAATTATAGTGAAAATACGATTTATCGGGTGAAGTTTAATTTTATATGGACTATAAGAAAAATTGTTACTTTGAAGTGTGCATTTTGAGTATATATATATATATATATATATATATATATATTAAAATTATATTTAAGTTTTGTGATTGAAATATCCTAATAAATAAATGATACCCAAGATTTTGTTCCTTTCGGTAAATCTTCATTGAGAATATGGTTTAACCAATAGCTAAACGACCACAAAAACACTCAAAAGAAGACTAGTATGTAGAAAGTAGTAGAGAGGCAACTTTACTTGATTACCGTAAGAAAGATTAATTCGCATAACTCGAAATCATGACGATTTACTTTGGCCGTCCTCGCATAGGTTCTGAATTCAACTACTTTTGTCGTATTAGTAAATAGGCCCTATAAATTAACATATTTTTATTTAGTAATGTCTATCTATATATATAAATAAAAATGTTTGTATTTATCTGAAACAGTAATTAAAATTCTGCATAAATTTTTTATTTTTATCTATATTAGTATTTTCTTTTAAATATTTTTGAAAAGTGGTCACCAATCACTTGAACTTCAAATTAAAAAAACCAATGTAATTAATGTACAAAATTATTCTAGTCAAATGTAACGGCTGTTACCATTCAAATGATACAAATATTTTAGGTAAATATTATTTTATTAAACTTTAGTTGATAATTTTTTTTCTTTTGTTTTAAAGCAAGTGGTAAGTTATTTTATGCAATTTTCATTTATTAACATAAATTTCTAACTTACATCTATTGTTTTTGGCCTTTGTCTAATATTTTTGGCACTACAAAATCGTTAGATATATCGGGCTGCAAGTGTACATATTTAAGGATGATTTTGTTTAACCATATTTTGTCAAGTACAATTCCATTTTAAAATTTGGAAAGATTACCAATTTTTATGACTCTTTCAATTATTATATAATAGTGATAAAATCCAAAATAACAAGTTCTTTTAGACTCCGTCTAATATATTTGGTAGTTGGTACTATAAAATCTTACAGGTTATTATATTTGTTTGAAAATTTTGAATTTATATGATTTCTTTCTTTTATTTTGGTACATAAAATAGTGATATCCGATCAAATTCGGCAAAAAAAAAAAAATGATTAATTTCTTTTATGTAACAAAATTGAATGGATATCACAATTTTAGAATAAAGTTGACGATTTTATGAAATAAAATGAGTGATTTTATTTTGGTATTAAATGTCTAAATTTAAATGTGATGGATTTTATTTGGTATAGATAGAAATGTATTTGAAATTTTGAAAAACAAAATGAGTGGTATGAATTTTATTTGGTATGAGTATGAAAGTCGAATTTTAGGTTGATTTGTTATAAAATCAAGGTGATATGATTATCAAGTTTAGCATATTCCCATAATAACTTGCCATAAGATATTAATGATAATTAAACAAATTGGTAGCTATTCCTTTTGAAAATAAGAAAGATCCTTTAACAAATATTGGTTAACAAAATTTAAAATTGTTAATTTAATTATAGAGAATCAATTTATAAATTCAAACAATAAGGTAACCGACAACAAATATAAAAAATTTCGAAATAATTATTTATAAATATATATATATATGTGTGTGTGTGTGTGTGTGTGTGTGTGTTTGTGTGTGTGTATGAAATATATAAGAAAATTTATTGTGTAGTCCAAATTTCGGTTCTAAATCTAAAAGTCAAATAAGTAAATATTCAAGACTTACATGTCTATATTAGGGTCTATATTAACTTTGACATAAATGGAATAATCAATTATTTATAATTTAATAAATTACTCAACTACTTAATTTTTTTTATTTGGACAGTTTATACAAAAATAAATTTATTTTAATTAATGAAACAATATAAGTTTTATATTTATACTTATTATTCATATAATATTTTGAATATATTATAAAATTTTACCGAGATATTTATTTTATGAAATCATATTGTAGTCAAATCGAACTTCATAATAAATTTTTTAAAATGACACATATTTTGAAATGAATATAATATAATTTATTATTAGTTACGTGCAGCGTACGAGTTGTGTACTAATTTTAAATATACATGTTTTATGTATGAACAAATTAAATTTCATAACATTTTTAATAATTTAATATAGGTAAATTGTATTACATATTGATTGCATATTTTTAATTTATAAATTTTATTTAATGAGTATTTTTATTTATAATATTGACGAATATCTCTTACCGTAGATAAATTGTATTATATATTGATTCAGTATTTTTTAATTTATAAATATTACGTAATGAGCATTTTTAATTTATATATATTGACGAATATCTTTTACCGTGTATCGCACGAGATTCGTACTAATTATTATATAAAGAGACAACCCAAAAAATTCCGAAATACTAACTAAAAAATAATTAGGAATCCTACCTAAATATTTACTAAACATAGTAATCTTTTTTAAAAATTTTGGAAAATATCCCGCCTAAATGTATTTTTGAAAATTTTTGAAAAAAATTAAATTCAAACATTTAAAGGAAAAGATCACACACAGATTTACCGTGACACATTCTATCTCATCTTAACTTCCATATAATCACATTTATAACACCCACACACACATTTCAATCTTATCTTAATTTTGGATGTATCCCACCAGGTCTTTGAATATATATAATTTACATACACCTACACACACACAAACATATAAATATATATTTTTAATTATTATATGATAGGATAAATTTTTAAAATTGAATAGAATGCACAAATGACAATTTATCTATTTCAAATTTGTTTGCATATATTTACTTAATTACATCAAAATAATATTTAATGTATATTAAATATTTATCACTATATATGAAAAAAAAGAATACTACTTTTATAAGTGTTATAAATAAAAATAATAACATTATATGATAATATATTTTAGAATAAAATAATATTTTAGTATTACGATGACAAAAAATAAGTAAAATTATTATTATTATTATTATTTTGTATGAACACATAAATAAATGTGTTAAAAACTTATTTTACATTAATATAAATGAGTCAATGGACTAATATATTCTTAAAATATAGTTTTTTTAAAAAAAATTAAAGTATAAATCCATCCGTGCATTGCACGAGATGTTTACTAGTATACCATAAAAAACATAACCAATTTTTATGAAATTATTGGCTTGGAGATGGACAATGCTAAGTGATTTTATGTAATAAATATTATTATGAGATTGTTACTGAAATCACCAAATTAAATTGGAGGGTATTAGTTATCGCATGGAATATTATTATAATTATTTATTTTTTTAAAATATGTATATATATTTATATATTTTTTTAAATTAATATGTGCACCAATTCAACCACTGCATAAATAAGAACAATTGAATTAATAAATGAGAAAAGTAGAATATTCCCATATTCACGGCAAAATTTTATTTTTGGTCCTATAACTTGGCCACAGTCCAAAAAATCACCCCTATATTGACCACTTTTAATTTAAATCCTATAAATCGTCAATTTCATCATTTATGGTCCTATTTTATCCGGCCCCGGGATAAAAATTTGACGTGGCGAATTTTTATCTGACATGGCGGTTTTATTTGAATTCGATATTTCAATTATGTCATGTGGAAATAGGGAAAAAAAACTATAAAAATAAAACCAAAAAAATAGAACTTAAACAGACACGTGGAGACAAAAAAATTAGAACTAAAAGATAAAAAGAAAAATAAAGAATTTTACCAGCACTTTCGACACCATTCAACCAAAAAAAAAGAAAAAAGAAGAAAAAAAAAACACGACACCATCAACCAGAAGTCGAACAAAAACCAACAGATCAGAGTTTTGACACCATTGCTTGTGTTAGAGTCCGTCCAGCAGCCGCACGTTCACCCTTCAACCAGCAGCAACGCCTCCACAGCCCCCTCGCCTTCGCCACCGTGGAAAAAACGGGTTGCCAGAAAAAAACGGGGCCACGAAAAATTAATCGGTTCTACAGATGGTGGACATCATCGGGTGTGCAGCGGCCTAAGGAGTCCAGAGGTGTCCTCGGATTTTGGTGGGTCGCCGTGAATTGCCGGAAAATTAAAGAATAAGGCGGATTTTGACCAAAATTTTCAAGATCTAAAAACTTTGACTAGAGTAATTGACGGTTTTATCGATGAAATTTTAGAAGATGAAACGAGGATGAGAAGAGCTTCAAGATGATATAAAGAAAATTCAGATATGAGGTCGTTGGCCGGCGGCCGGCGAACGGCAGAGGCGGTCGGCGAACGTGAATGGGTGAAGACAAGTTGCAGGGGCTCATTTTAAAAATTCAATAAGTTTTATGGACTTTTTTACAAATTCAAAAGGTTTACTTAATTGCAACTAGGGACTTGAACTGACGTGGATCATTTAACTTTGAAGGAATTTTCATAATCCGGCCACGTAATACACAATCATGCCATGTCAGTTTTAAAAACGCCACATCACGTTTTTATCCAGGGTTAGGATAAAAAAAGGACCAAAATTGATGAAATCGACAAATTATAGGACCTAAATTGAAAATGGTCAATATAGAGGTGGTTTTTTGGACTGTGGCCAAATTATAGGACCAATTTTGAAATTTTGCCCCATATTCACACTTGTACACGTGTATTTTGGTACAACATAACTAAAATGCTCTTTTGTAACATTTTTTTAAGTAATAAAATTTTGGCAACACTTAAATCATATATGTTTTTTTATTTTTTTTCCGAAACGATAAGAGTTCATTAAAAGAAAAACACATAATTACAAACCAGACGACAGCTAAACAATCCGATAAGTCAACTACTTAGCTGAATCTAACTGGGAGGACAAATCCATAAGCAGAAAGTCCGAGTCAGTCTAGAACCAACCCAACTACAAGTCTACAACACACACAACCTAAGACACAATCATATATGTAACATAATTAATATTTAATTATTATTAATTTTTTTACAAAAATATGCGTTACATACTTGAAAATCACGTGTTATGTGGCCTTAGGAAAATTCGATCCTACCCCATGGGCACTGCCCTCATAGGAGTTTTAACCATTGATTTCACACATACTTATGTGGGTGTGTGTGTTTATGTGTGAATCAATGGTTAAAAACTCATGGAGAGCAGTGCCCACATGGATAGGATCAAATTTTCCGTGGCCTTATGAGGAAGCGCACAATCACACGGACACATTATTCCATGCGTGTGTGTGCATATTCTTGTGGAAGGATTTTTCTTGAATTCATGATGATTGGTTTTGGTTAAATATTGACATGTATTGAAATTTGATTTGAGGAGCGTATTTGTATACAAATATATTCATTTAAAATAATTTTTTAAAGTTAATTAGTGTTAATTTTGAAGAAAAAAAATAGTATAGATAATTATTAGTACATTTTTAATTTTATATTACAATTAAAGTTGAATTGATGTAAAAGTAGGATATAAATGATGTGAAGTGATAGTTAGTTAAAATTATGTGAGTAGATGAATAATAAATTAAATTTGATATGATGTTTAGAATGATTTAGTGGATATTATTTAATTATATTGAAGATAGTAAAGTTGAGTTAAATTTTGAGTATGAATTGAGTTCTGTGATATACAAACACACCCAAAATCTCTCTATATACCAACACATCAAAAATCACAGTTTTTTCTTTTGTGATACAAGTATATAACACATTTTTAATAAAAAATATGTGTTATATATCTAAAATCACGAGTTATGCGGCCTTATGGGGAAGCGCACAATCACGCGGGGTGTGCATATTCTTGTGCGACGTTGATAGCTGCAAGGATTTTCTTTGAATTCATGATGATTGGTTATTTGGTTACCTATTGACATGTATTGAAATTTGATCTGAGGAGCGTATTTGTATACAAATATATTTATTAGTGTTAATTTTGAAGAAAAAAAATAGTATAGTTAATTATTAGTACATTTTTAATTTTATATTACAACTAAAGTTGATTTGATATAAAAGTAGGATATAAATGATGTGAAGTGATAGTTAGTTAAAATTATGTGAGTAGATGAATAATAAATTAAATTTAATGTGATATTTAGAATGATTGGTTGATATTATTTAATTATATTGAAGATAGTGAAGTTAAGTTAAATTTTGAATATGAATTGACTTTTGTGATATACAAACACACCCAAAACCTCTCCATATACAAACATACCCAAAATCACAGTTTTGTGATATATCACATTTTTAATAAAAAAATATGTGTTTGAATATTCTTGGACGTTGATAGGTGCAAGGATTTTCTTTGAATTCATGATGATTGGTTATTTGGTTACATATTGACATGTATTGAAATTTGATACGATATCTCTCTATAAAGTTAATCAATCTAAACACATTTTGTTCATATTCCTATGCTCTTGTAGATTAAACTTGATCTCCAATCTTTTTCTTTTAAGATTATGAAGAGGTTTATGACATGTTTGTTGCTGGCATTCCTGTACTTGAACGCATTGGAATGTAAGAAACAAGATGCCGCCTCCAAGCCTACCAAGCAACAAATCCAATACTCGGGTCTAAAATGTCGAAAAAAGATAGCCGTTTTGACCGATTACGGTGCGAAAGGTGATGGAAAGACATTAAACACGGCCGCGTTTGAGAAGGCCATTGCCGATTTGAGCACGTACGGGTCAATTGGCGGAGCATTGCTCATTGTCCCGCCCGGAAATTGGTTGACGGGGTCGTTCAGTCTCACAAGTAATTTCACGCTCTACATTCACCAAGATGCTACTCTTCTTGCATCTCAGGTTGTACTCTTTTTCCCTTAATCAATATGCATAATTTCACTTTCGTTCAGTCTCACATGCTTTATATTCAACCACGATGTTGTTCTTCTTGCATCTCAGGTTGTACATACATCCACTTTCATATCTTCTCCTACTTTTTTTTTTTGCCCAAAGTATAAAGACATGAAACATTCATCATTGACTTTTGGTACATACAACAACAGTTAAGTATGTTGTATGTTGTTAGACAGCTCTAACGATTATGCAACTACATTGTTTCATTAGATATGCATATTTTCAAACTGAAATATAGTTGTTAGACAGATGTAATGACTGTCGAGCCGCTTAATGGTTAGGCCGACCAACACAAGAATTTGGGGTACAACCAACATGTTCATTTTTGAATATAGTTCATTCTTTATTTCAATTTGTAAAAAAAGATTGTGTAACATGATATTATGGATTTGATAGGATGAAGGAGACTATCCTATAATTGATGCATTGCCCTCATACGGAAGAGGAAGTGATGGTACAGAGAAAAGGTTTTCTAGTTTCATTACTGGAACAAACCTAACTGACGTCGTTATTACAGGTAACTAAAATTGGGTTAATCACATATATGTCAAAGCTTGATGGTACACCAAATTAAATAGTGCACATTACCCAAATACAAGAATTAGATTTAGTTCGTGGGTAATTAATTTGCATAATTTGGACATATTTTTCTCTGACTTTTATTATTTATGAGGTATAGTTTCCGAAAAGACAAAACTTACTAAGCAAATTTGGCATCCATCCCAAATTACCAACCATATTTTACAATTTTGCAAAAAGGAAATACAAATTTATTTATTTATTTCAGGAGGGAATGGAACAATAAATGGTCAAGGCGGGACATGGTGGAAAAAATTCAAAAGTCGTAAGCTTACCATCACAAGACCATACTTGATTGAGATCATGTATTCAACCAAGGTGGTAATAACCAATCTTACCCTCATCGATTCTCCTACCTGGAACGTTCATCCCGTCTACTGCAAGTAGGGTCCTTCATCTTAACTTCAGCTAAAACTGGTCGTTTTTTTTATAAAATTTTGCTGACATTATTTGATGATTTTCAATATTTTTTTTTTTTTTAAATTTTTGTAGAAACGTCGTTATTGAAGATCTTACTATCTCTGCCCCCTATGACTCACCAAACACTGATGGGATCAACCCAGGTAGCGTACGCGTATTTTTTTGTCATATGAGTGGTTGAGTTGAAAAGATGAATTTTCATATAATCACAACAGATTCATGCTCGGATATTCGCATACGCAACGCGTACATCATGTCTGGCGACGACTGCGTGGCGGTGAAGAGCGGGTGGGACGAGTACGGCATAAAGATGGGAATCCCCACCGAACACCTAAGCATCCACGGACTCACGTGCTTCTCCCCCACCTCGGCCGTCATAGCCCTCGGAAGCGAAATGTCGGGGGGCATCAAGGACGTTCGAGCCCAGAATATCACAGCCTACGACTCAGAGTCGGGAGTGAGGATCAAGACGGCGCGCGGTCGCGGGGGCTACGTCAAGAATGTTTTCGTCCAGGGCATGGATTTGCACACCATCAATAGGTACGTTTTTTGGATGGGGGGAAACTACAAGACGCACCCTGACGATAACTACGACCCCAACGCGCTTCCCTCCATAAAGAATATCAACTTTATGGATGTTTCTGCCGACGGCGTGAACATCGTGGGGAATCTTTCGGGGATCAAGGGCGACCCGTTTACCGAGCTTTGCTTTTCTAACGTGACGGCTGAGCTGGCGGAGCAAAAGAGGGAGGAGTACGAGGTGGACGAGAAGAAGGACTGGGACAATGATAAGCATACGCATAAGGGTAAAAACAAGAAGGACAAGAAGGGAAAGAATGGCGGGGCTTGGAATTGTGAGGATATCAATGGCGTGTCGAGCAATGTGAATCCGCCGGCGTGTGATTTGCTGCCCGAGGAGCAAGACGGCTGCAGTTTTCCGAGTGATACGTTGCATATTGATACTGTTGAGCTCAAAACTTGTTCTGCTAAATATAAGTCTTAATGTGTTGTGAGAAGTGTGATTGAGAGTGTGGCTTTGGCTTTGGTAAACTTATATGTGTGATGGTGGTAGAAATGCTTATGATGATATGTAATAGCTACTTGAGATAAACACAACGTGATAGAAATGCTTATATATGATGATATATATGTAACAGCTAACTTTAAATAAACACAGTTTGAGTACTTTGTAATAGGAATTGAAATAAAAACTGAGATAAATCTTCACTTGCCTGTTGTTTGTT
>BKCP01009404.1:1852169-1865703 GCA_008636005.1 Striga asiatica
AAAAGATAATTTTTAGTTTGTGATTGAAATGTCCTAATAAATAAATGTTACTACTCAAGATTTTGTTTTTTGTAAACCTGTCCTGAGAATATCCTTTAATCAATAGCTAAACGACAACACAAAAACTGAAATGAAGACATACGTATAAAGTAGTAGAAGAGAGGCAACTTTACTTGAGTATCCTAAAAAAGATTAATTCGCATGAAACTCGAAATCATCATGACGATTTACTTTAACCATCCTCGCATGGCTTCTGATTTCAACTCCTTTTATTATAGTAAATTGTCCCTACAATTGCAAATTTGTTTTTTAGCAATATATAACATATCATCATGACGATCTACTTTAACCATCCTCGCATGGCTTCTGATTTCAACTCCTTTTATTATAGTAAATTGTCCCTACAATTGCAAATTTGTTTTTTAGCAATATATAACATATCATCATGACGATCTACTTTAACCATCCTCGCATGACTTCTGATTTCAACTCCTTTTATTATAGTAAATTGTCCCTACAATTGCAAATTTGTTATTTAGCAATATATAACATAAAAAATATAGCCTACAATTTTATGAAATTATTGGCTAGGAGACGGAAAATGCCAAGTGATTCTATGTAATAAATATTATTATGCGTTAATGATAACACCAAAATTAAGTTGGAAGGTAATTGTCGATTTATTTGAATTATTTATTTTTAAAAAATATGGAATTTATACATATTTGTAAATTGATTTGTGCATCCAACCACTGCAAAAATAAGAACAATTGAACTAAAAAAATAAATGAGAAAAGTAGAATATTGCCATATTCACACTTGCACGCGTCTATTTTTGTACAACATAACTAAAATGCTTTTTCTATAACATTTTTTCAAATAAAATTTTGGCAACACTTAAATCATACACGTAACATAATTAACAGTTAATTATTATATTTTTTAATAAAAAATATGTGTTATATATCTAAAATCACGTGTTATGCGGGGGTGTGCATATTCTTGTGCGACGTTGATAGCTGCAAGGATTTTCTTTGAATTCATGATGATTGGTTATTTGGTTACATATTGACATGTATTGAAATTCGAAATCTCTCTATAAATTTAATCAATCTAAACACATTTTATTCATATTCCTATGCTTTTGTAGATTAAACTTGATCTCCAATCTTTTTCTTTTAAGATAATGAAGAGGTTTATGACATGTTTGTCGCTGGCAATCCTATACTTGAACGCATTGGAATGCAAGAAACATGAGGCCAACAAGGCTATCAAGCAACAAATCCAATACTCGGGTCTACAGTGTCGAAAAAGGGTTGCCTTTTTGACCGATTACGGTGCGAAAGGTGATGGAAAGACATTAAACACGGCCGCGTTTAAGAAGGCCATTGCCGATTTGAGCACGTACGGGTCAATTGGCGGAGCATTGCTCATTGTCCCGCCCGGAAATTGGTTGACGGGGTCGTTCAGTCTCACAAGTCATTTCACGCTCTACATTCACCAAAATGCTACTCTTCTTGCATCTCAGGTTGTACTCTTTTTCCCTTAATCAATATGCATACGTTCACTTTTGTTCAGTCTCACAAGTCATTTCATGTTGTATATTTACCACGATGTTGTTCTTCTTGCATCTCAGGTTGCACTCTTTTTCCCTTAATTATTGCGCATATGTTCATGAAAGACATGAAACATCATTGACTTTATTAATTTGGTAAACAAAAGTAAGTATGCTAGTATTAAACAAATCTAATGGTTGTGCAACAATATTTTTTCATTAAATATACATACTTCCAAATTGAAATGTCATAATTTAGAAAATAATATAAACAAAAATATTAACATTTCATAACATACTTTTTTTTTTTGTTAAAAAAAAGTACGACGGTCTATCCGCTTAACGGTTAGGCCGACCAACACAAGAATTTGAAGTACAACCAACATGTTCACTTTTGAAATATGGTTCTTTCTTTATTTCACTTTTGTAAGAAAAGGTTGTGTAACATGATATTATGGATTTGATAGAATGAAACAGATTATCCTCTAATGGATCCATTGCCCTCATATGGAAGAGGAAGGGATGCTAGAGGAAAAAGGTTTGCCAGTCTCATATTTGGAACCAACCTAACTGATGTTGTTATTACAGGTAACTAAAATTGGGTTAATTTTGCCTATTATGGCCAAATACAAGAATTAGCTTTAGTTAGTGGGTAATTAATTTTCATTATCTGGACATATTTAACTCGACTTTTATTTTTTATTAGGTATATTTTCCGAAAATAAAAAAAGTTACTAAGAAAATTTGGCATCCATGCCAAATTACCAAACGTATTTTATAATTTTGCAAAAAGAAAATACAAATTTATTAATGCAAATTTATTATTAATTTTTTTTTTTTTCAGGAGCGAATGGAACAATAGATGGTCAAGGCAAGCTGTGGTGGGAAAAATTCAAGCATAATAAGCTTACCCATACAAGACCATACGTGGTTGAGATCATGTACNATAGTTCACCAAACACTGATGGGATCAACCCAGGTAGCGTACGTGAATTTTTCGCCAGATATATCATTATTTCAGGCTAGAAACTTAAATGAAATGAGTCGTTCGTAAGTTTGGCTCGGTTTGACCCGTTAAGTTTCGAAAAGATAATTTTTTATATAATTTTTCAATCGGCTTGTTAATATTAATAAACAAACTAAGCTCGGACTCGATTACTAGCATCTTGTTAATTAGGGCTCGTTCGTAAGTTCGTCTCGACTTGACTTGTTAAGACTCAAAAAGTTGAATGAGATAATAGAATTTATCTGATTGACTTCATCAGGAGATCGCATGGGCTTTCATCGTCTAATGGTTGAGATCGACTCCAACTTTAAAATTATTTGTCAATTGACTCGTTAATATTAATAAATGAGTTAAGTTCAAGAAGTATATGATGTGCTGAGGTCTAGTCTAAATGACAAGTAGTAACATTTAATTGGCTAGAAAATGCAGGAATTGTTTCTTTAAAACACTTCATAGAATTTTCCTTTTTTCTTTACCATATATATATAATTTTTGACAAGCTTCAATAAATTTTATTCAACCAACAATTAATAAAAATAATAAAAATAGGACTTTATTTGATAATAATCTTTATGTCCAGCTGACAGTTACACAAGTAAAATCTTATTATTATTATTATTTTATTCTGTAACAGTTTTACAAGATTTTAAATTTTTTGAATATACAATATTAAATTATTTTACAGTTAATATTCCTATTTTGTATTATAGTTATATAATAACAAAAAAAAATTAATTTATATGGAAGTTAAATAATTCATATTTATATTATACATTTACATATAATAAAAAATTTAAAATGTAATACGTACACACTTTATCTAATTTAAAGTTTTAAATATCATATACATACATATAATATATATAGATTTTTGTTTCGCACTGTGCATGTACACAGGATCGAATACCAGTATATCATTATTTTAGGCCATAACTGTCAAACGAAATGAGTCATTCGTAAGTGTGTCTCGGCTTGACTCGTTAAGGCTCGAACAGATGAATTTTCATATAATTTTCAATCGGCTCGTTAATATTACTAAACGAGCCGAGCTCGGGCTCGATTATTAGCTAGCTTGTTAATTAGGGTCGTGATGAGTTCGAGCTCTGCTCGACTACTGAATCTTCCGAATACTTTTCACTCTCACAACAGATTCATGCTCGAATGTTCGCATTCGCAACGCATACATCAAGTCGGGGGACGACTGCATCGCGGTCAAGAGCGGGTGGGACGAATACGGCATAAAGTTCGGTATGCCCACCCAAAACCTAAGCATCTACGGACTCACGTGCTTCTCCCCCTACTCGGCCGTCATAGCCCTCGGAAGCGAAATGTCAGGCGGCATCAAGGAAGTTCGAGCCGAGAATATCACAGCCTACAACTCTGAGTCGGGCGTGAGGATCAAGACGGCGCCCGGGCGTGGGGCCTACGTCAAGGATGTTTACGTCCGAAACATGCATTTGTACACGATGAAGTACGTTTTTTGGATGGCGGGAAAGTACAATTCGCACCCTGACGGTAACTACGACCCGAACGCGCTTCCCTTGGTAGAGAATATCAACTTTAGGGATGTTTATGCGGACGGTGTGAAGATCGTGGGGAATCTTTCGGGGATCACGGGCGACGCGTTTACCAAGCTTTGCTTTTCTGACGTGACGGCTGTTCTGGCGAAGAAAAACAACTTGTTGGCCGACGGTTGGCCGGAGTACGAGGTGGACAAGGACAAGACGAAGAAGAAGACAAAGAAGGGAGCTTGGAGATGTGGGGATATCGAAGGCGTGTCGAGCAATGTGACTCCGCCGGCGTGTGATTTGCTGCCCGACAGCGGGAAGCCGATGGAATGCTATTTTCCGAGTGATAAGTTGCATATTGATACTGTTGAGTTGAAAACTTGTTCTGCTAGCTACTGAATTAGTCTTGGTTGTGGGAAGTGTGATTGAGAGTGTGGCTTTGGCTTTGGCTTTGGCTTTGATGAACTTATATGTGTGTGATGGTGATAGAAATGCTTATGATGATAAACACAACGTGATAGAAATGCTTCGGATGATATGTAATAGCTACTTTTTTTTTTTGGTACAATGAACCTTCCGGTTTCCGAATCCCCTAGGGGACCGACTAATCCGGAATCGAGCCGGGTAGGACCACAAGGGCGGCAAAGCTCTACCTCAAGAGTTTTAACACAGCTGCATTCCCAGGGCTCGAACTCGAGACCTCTGGTTAAGCTGGGAGAGACCCCAACCATCTCCCAAGAGTTTTAATAGCTACTTTAAATGAACACAGTTTGAGTACTTTGTAATAGGAATTAAATAATTAAAGACTGAAATAAATCTTCGCTTGCCAGTTGTTTTTCTTTGCTGGTTTGTTTATGATGTGGTTATATTCTAATTAGCAGTTCAACGAGGTGTACGTACTTTAACTAGGATGTGTCACTGTTTAAAAAAAGAAAAGCAGAAATTTTTGTGTAAATTAAAACAACATAACTTTTATGTGAATGAACCAGTATTCATACTTGCTTGTTTATAGATTTTTTTTGCTTTGATTGGTTTTTTTAGTTAACAATGACTCATATTATTTAATTATATGATAATATTGAAAATAATGGGATTGAGTAAAAGTGAATCAAATTTGAATTTGAATTGAAGTTTTTTGGGAAAAATTTATAGACATGCAAGCTAATATCAGATGTCTTACTTTTGTTTACGTTATTTTTCAAGTACGACACTTTATAATGAAAGTATGCACATTTATGAAAAAATATATCGGTCTAATTGTGCTAGTCAGATTATTACAAGACCTACCAAAATAAATAAAAAATTGAATTTTGGTATTTAAGCTAAAGCATAAATATTTATTTTTGTTTAGAAATTTTTACCGATCTTTTGATGTAGGAAAGCGTACGAGTGAGAAGGATAAACGAGTAAACGAGATACTCTCTCGTAAAACACGCAAGATTCACAATCTCTAATCTTATTTCACATTCAAAATCAACTGCTATAACAAAGCCTACGATTCTTTTAAATAAAGCCATCACATTATACCCTAGCTTATTCCCTAAACTACTAATTATTAAATAATATTAATTGCTATAATAATAATAATACTAATAATAATTAGTCAGCACCATCTTTTTACCCATATTAATTTGTGAACAAACTAATCAACAAATAATACAGAAAGGTGACGTGTAATTAAGAGCTTAACGTTAAACAAGGTAATTAGCATAGTCCATTTTGTTACATTAAAAGTAGAACAACTTAACAATATTTGTGAGGTATAATTTACAAATAGAATTATGCCTTGAATACAAAGAGAAAAATACAATCGCAAACCATTTTGTTCTATGTTTTTCCAAAATGCACTGGAGGCCTCATGCAGAGTCTCTCAATATCAACTCCATATGGTTTTTTCATTGGCTGAACCTTAATCTCATACAGCTTCGGCCACAACTTTCCGGTCACTGTTAAAAATCAAATGCAAAAACAAAAAATTGAATACGGTGGCACTTAACGGTTATAGGCGCTCCTCAACAGGTGAATGTAAACTGGAGTCACCCAAAAAAATTACAAAGAAGATACACTAATAGCCAGATTTTGAGTGTCTTAGTTGTACTACATATATGATAAGTTGCACATAAAACCTACATATGAAATTTAGCGTAACTACAAAAGACACACCGACTTACCTTTCAAAATCACTACCCGTTCGTATTTATTTGTGTTTACAAATTGTAACTTGCATCCCCAAGAGAGTAGTCGTATGACTAATGAAAGATAACAAGTCTTATGTAATGAGGCTAAGGCAATGTTTGGTAAAATTATTCCTTCTCCAAACGCACTACAAAACTACGGACAAAGGGTAAAATGAGAATATACCAACACTAAATGGTTTAGCTTACCAAAAAGACGGTCCTTATCCTGATCCCATGCTATGCCATTAAGAACGTCAATATCCTGCAATTTGGTGCCAATGTGTATGATAAAATGTTTTTACAGTAACGAATTCATAGGGTAAAACATATGAGGATAGCTATTCTTCAAGTGATTAACAGTTTACCGTGTGTCCAGATTCTATTAGTTGTTTCCTGTAACACAAACGAGAACATGTAAACTGATTGAACTCCAAATGCATAAAAATGACTAATATTAATCAAGATTGTGTATGACGAGAAGAAAGAACCTCAGATCCGGAAGGTATATCCATCCCAAGAATATGCCACCTTTACCCGATATTCTGGCAATGCAGTCAGTCTAGGAAAGTGCGGATGTAAATAAATGAAAAAATTCAAGGCTAAGATTTGGTAGCACATAAGGCATATGAAATTTATAGGGACAAAAAGATAGGTGTGATTGGAAAATAGCAAACATGAGATGTCTTACTGACAAACCTGCCAAACATTTGCCCATATTTCACCGTTCACATACTCCAGTTCATTCAGGTTGTACACCTCATGCCCTTTGAACATGATGATATGTTTTTTGACAACTGAATGGATATCGAAAAAAATACAATTAGAAAAAGGATGCTATGAAAATAAGTTGGAATATTGAGAAAACAGTACTGGGAGTTCAAAAGATCGTGCCCTTTGTTTTCCCTTCTAAATTGCATCCCCAATATTTTTGTAATTCTGAAATCCAAATTCGTTAATTGGGTTTAAGGCCCTAAGTTCAATTAAAATGAAACGATACCTACAGAAACACAAATACAAATCCCCGACATAGTGCAATTTTTTAGTTCAAACGATCTATGGGTTTTTATTTTTAACTAGACCAAACGTCTATGAAAGTTATTTATATTGACCCAAAGATTCATCCCTTCACTTGACCGAGGATGATTGAATTATTAATGGACATGCTTTCATGAAATGGAAAACCTTTGAACGTCTGAGGGTCCATCTCGTACAAGGTTGAACTCCCGTCGCTTCCAAATAAAACTTTCCCATCGGTTGCTAGGCCCCACCCATCTTTCATGTGATGTTTAAATGTCATAATCTGGGTAAAGCACATAAATATAAGGAATAAATGTAAAAAAACATCGAACCATTTGCCTAGAAGTTCACCTTAAAAATGGGAGCGGGTTGAAGCTGAGAACACTAAAAGTTACTGCTATATAAGTAACAAGGACGACATTAAGATTGCCTATGAAGCAAACTGCTTTTGGAGAATAAATAATAAAAGTTCCTAATCTCTAGAGCCCCCAGCTTAATCACTGTATCCATAGCTTTCATAAAGGATACATTCCACAGGGGCACTAACTACAAGCAGAAGTGAGATAGTAGCAATATTAAGTTTTGACTTAATCGAAACCAGGTAAAAAAAAAAAGGTACAATCTCAAAAATCAATATTACATGATCATAAGTTAAGAAATGTTGCTACACTTTTTGTACCCAGACGTTTTACTAGACTTTAGTAACTTCCTAACATTCTGAGCCCACTGAAATAGGAATTCATCAAAATCAACCACTCCAACATTGACGGACATGATGTGAAAAGCCCTAAGTATAGGTAACAGCCTTATTCTGTAATACAGAACATGGCGTGATAATAAATGGTCAAAAGTGATGCTGGGAGAAATATGAAGGTAAAGTAACTCGCAAGTTCTCAAACAGAGCATGGCATGATAAAAAAAATAGTCAAAGTGAAGCTGAGAGAAATCAGAGGTCAAGTGAACAAACTTTTCTCAAGTTACTTCGATCATATATGAAACCAGTTCTCTTCAACCAAGTAACTTGAAATAACCTACAAAAGTTTATAGGATTATTGCATTAGAATCACTGAATTGTTCTCATAATTAACTCAGAAAACAACCAATATAAAGCTTTCTAATTTAAATTTGGAAGTTATAAGGAACAATGACTAAAACAAACATAAAGTTAGATAACACTGCCAAAACAACAACTTTTAACTGAGAACAAGCCTTTTTAACAAATGTAGCTAATAAAATAAAGCGTTATCCAATTATTATAAGATGTTTCTGCATTATATATTTACTTCATAAGATCTTCACATGATGAATAAACATAAAACACAGTAACATAAGCAACTAGGAACACAAACCTGTCACCTAAAAGAGTCAAACCCTCCCCAAAGTAAGAATCTGGCATTTTGTGAATACTCAGTACCTGTAAGAAAAATTGAAGATATTTAGATATATGCCGCTCCAGCTAGATTTTCTGGATGGTTTGAATGCCTATAAATCCTGGGAAAAAATGGTTCCTCTTCTCTCAGAAGTGATAAGTCGAATATTTCCAAGTTAATAAACTTCGAAAAGATTCTTGGTGAAGAAAGAATAAGAAATGATGAGAGGAAATAATGGGTCTGGATAGTTGTCCCCCAGCCTACTCCAACCCCTTAAAAAGGGGGAAAGAAAGGGAAATAGAAATTCTGGACAGTTGATTAAACTTAAGTACCTTCCCTGATCCAATAGCAACTCTTCGCACTGAGGACTGCACTTCAAGAAAAAGCCAAAAAAAAAAAAACTATATATATACCACCTTATGAGAAAATCTGCATATTAAAGCCATAACAGAGTAAAAGAATATAACTACAACAATAAACAACATAACACAATAATAAGTTCTATGAGAATTACTACAATGGTAAGCAACTAAAAACTTCGGAGCCAATTGTAGGTTTGAGAGGAAACTGTGTGATGAGAGTAATAAGTAATAAGCATACCATATCATTAGAATAAGTGGTGAAGCTATCTTGATGTATGAACAATAAAATTTCATTTCCAAAAGTGTTTGGCAGTCTAGTACGACAGTCTATTAAAGTATTCTGGCGGTGCAGGTATAGTGCACCACGTATTGGAAGCTGAGGGATTAAAAGATGCCATATTAACAGTATTCTGGCATGCAGGCAGAATACACCACATATTGAAGGCTGAGGGATTAAAAGAACTAAAGTGTCCATTTCCAGAAGTATTACGGATCCAACACAAGCACTTTTACTATAATTCCTCTCCACTCACTATCCATCACAAGTTTTCAAAATACACTACCACGAGAAAACATAACAAGTACATGAAACAGTGTGGCTACACATAACATATCATCAGGGCCAAATATAAAGGGATCAGAAACTCACATGCCCATTAAGTCCTGTAGATTCAAAAAGCGAATCATTTCCTGCATACAAAAGCCCCTGAAATCAATTGTGACACAGTTAATCCCCATTGAAGTGCAAATAAGTTTCCACTGTCACTAGTTCCATTTACACAGACCGTCCGAATTCCAGAGAAAACAAAAGCTCCACTAAAAGATACATTTTATCTATATCGAAATACAAACAATCTCACATGTTCAATATTTCCAAAAAATCATAATTATGCGGAATATATGAACAAGTAATGCAAAATACACAAACAAACAAGACCAGTCAGTATGATTCTGCAATTATCTTGATTGTTAAAAAAGGGTATGCCACAATGAAGTGGTTTGGTTTAGCTGACTGAACAACAAACACACTTTAAGTTGAGAAAAATGCAGCGCTAGTAATCTACCAACGGAGAAAAGGAAAAGATAAATAAATTACGGGATAATATAAAGAGTGTGAGCAAGTGGGCAACAGAAAACGCCTAATGCATCAAAATTAGTAAGAGATACAGGCTGCTAGTCATGCCCACAAAAATCAAATTTGGAAAAGATCAATGTATCTTTGTCAATCAGCAGCTGTTCATCAAGTCGAAAGAAGCTAAACCTGAGTGAACGCATTTGGATCGTGGGGAAACTCGTTCACAACCTTAGCACTGTAAATTCCGTAGCCGACGGTACTGTCCAAACCAACCGAGCCGCCCATGTTCGGCCACCTGTTCGAGAGGATCAAAACGCACACAAAGAGGACAGCTGAAACCAGCAAAGGTATCATTCTTGGACTCGATAGACACGACGTCGCATAAGGGACCATCGTACTCTCGCGAAGATCGGTGTGGTTCCAGCTCGACGAGCGCCTATTCGATTTTCTCCTCACCGATTTGATGGCCATAGCGGGGGAGAGCGATCATTTGTGGGGTCTCCGGCGGCGAACGACGGAGGTTGCAGTGGCGAAGGGCGGCTATTCTAGCTACCGTTGGTCAACCGGTGTGGCTGATTTGACCCGAGAGGAGGGGGCGTTTGGCGATTTCAATTTGTGCCTCTTGAAAATGGAATTGATTTGGTTGTATATTCGGCCATATACCGTTATAATTTTTTTATTAGTATATGGTTTGTACTAATTTTACTTAAATTAATGTTAAAACTATGACTAAGTTAATATTCTCATTTTTTTTTATAATGTGGGTTATTTGTAGAATTATTAAGTATTTTTTTCCTAAGTAGTGTATAGCAAAATATTAAAATATTTATTAATTAAAATCTGAACAAACCACAAATTATTTAATAAAATAACTTGATCGTTTCGATTATGGTCCGAAAGCCTTATATTTACTGTATCTTAATAAAAATTATAACAAAGTATTATTTTATTCATATAAATATTAATTAAATAATATATAAATATTTATAAATTATGAAACATATTGTCATAAAAGTATTGTTAATACGATTATTTGAAATTGGGACTGCATCACATTCACGTAATAGAGTATTTTAATATCAAAATTTATATATATATGTTCAATAATCGATTTGATCTGGTCAAACTGATAATAACTTAGTCACTTGGGACCAACTAATCTGTGTCAAGTTTTTTTGACTATTTTAAATATCACCTAAAAGTTATTCAATCAACTTAGGCAGCATCCTAATTCAATCACCCCATAGATCCAAAGAAATTTCTATTTTCTTTAAATATATTTAATTTTATGAAATAAAAATATTTTATGATTCATATAATAAATGTCTACACCAAATGATATAGTATATTAAGATTATAAATTATATATCTAAAGATGAAGCAATTATTATGACTTTATGCATATTAATAGAAAATAAACAGAGTAATTTTTAAAAATTAAGATAATTGATTAATTATCAATTTAAAGAATATTTTTTAGCGTTTAATAGCTTTTTTTTAAGTCACAAATATAAAGACCGAGATTTTAAAACTTTTGTTATATTTTGAATTGAGATTTTATAAATTTAGAGATCGAGATTTTAATGTTGTTCGTTGTTTCTAAAAAAAAATATAAAAATAAAAATATGCTCACTTAATAGATCTTGGCCGGATTTTTTAAATAATAAAATGAACTAAAGTCCAAAATTTAAGGTAGCATTTAATTTTGTAGGATTTTAAAGAAAAAATTAAAAAAAATAATAAACTTACTATTTTTGGGCTGTATTAAATTTTACCTTTTTTTTCTACTATTTTTGATAAATAAGTTGTCTCTTTATATATAAATAAATAAATAAATATAGATAGATTTTTCTATATTAAATATAACTGAATAAATAATTTACAATACCAAATCATAATAAAAAAAATACAGCTTAGATTAACTAAATAAATAGGCCAATGAGCAAATTCCTAAAATGCCTTTAAAGCGGGAAATAAACATAGCAACGAAATTCCAGACTGGAGTAGAAGCCTCCAGAACGCCCCTGAATCCTCACACCTCCGGAGAAAACGCTCACCAATGGAACTCCCTAGAAAATCTTCCCCACCTATATAAACCTTGTCCTTCAACCTTTCTCAATCAGTAGGAAACGGAACAATCCACTTGAAAGCAAGCTGCTCTGATTTCACGCTCACGCGCTTTCAATCACCCGTTTGAATAGTTTTTCTGCTTCAGATTTCAGATGGCGGACGTGCAGATGGCGGATGCAGAGACTTTTGCCTTCCAGGCGGAGATCAACCAGCTCCTCAGCCTTATCATCAACACGTTCTACAGCAACAAGGAGATTTTCCTCCGGGAGCTCATCAGCAACGCTTCGGACGCGCTGGACAAGATCCGATTCGAGAGCTTGACCGACAAGAGCAAGCTCGATGCGCAGCCGGAGCTGTTTATCCGACTCGTGCCGGATAAGGTTAACAAGACGCTCTCGATTATCGACAGTGGGATTGGCATGACGAAAGCAGGTAATGTGTGTTATCCTTTCGTGCTTTACGTTAGTCGTTGTTTTTCGAGGTGTGTTTTTGCTGGATTTTTTAGCCTAGTTGAGGCTGTCAATTCATCTGAATTGCTTGTTACGAGGTGTAACGTCTGAGTACCTCAGCATATATAATCTAGTATTTAGATCTGTACGAGCTGCTTAAAAAATTGTATGAACATTTTTTTTCGGTATAGATGCTTCTTATGTGATGTTAGAATTTGTTAGTATACTGTATGTCCAATTGAAATGGCTATGATCAAGTTTATAGTAAGGGAAATCATGAATTCTGTTACTGATGATGTTATTTTTGGCATAAAAAAAACCTGGCAGATTTGGTGAACAATCTGGGTACAATTGCAAGGTCTGGCACCAAGGAATTCATGGAGGCCTTGCAGGCTGGTGCTGATGTCAGCATGATTGGACAGTTTGGCGTGGGTTTCTACTCTGCTTACCTTGTTGCAGAGAAAGTCATTGTCACTACCAAGCACAATGATGATGAGCAGTACATTTGGGAATCCCAAGCTGGTGGTTCGTTCACTGTCACGAGGGATGTCAGTGGCGAGCAACTCGGCAGGGGAACCAAGATCACCCTCTTTCTGAAGGAGGATCAGGTAAATAAAGCTCTCTTAGCTCAAATTGCCTTGAATGCCATTAACCAACTTTTATGAATATTAGCTAGATGTTACTAATGAGGCGAGATAGGTATTCGGTGAATAGTTTGCCATTAAACAAGAATTTAGTTTGTATGAATTGAGAGGTTGGGTTTTTGTTCTTAATCATGTTTGGTTATCAATTTTAGTTCATAGTCTGTACTGTCTATTCAAGCAATGTCTATTCCAGCAATAAAAATAGTCAAGAAAGAAAGGGCTACTTATTGATTACATGAGAAATACATTGAATAAGTAACAATGGCTTAAGGATCTGAGTAATCTAGTTGCAACAGTAGTG
>BKCP01009404.1:1865746-1876781 GCA_008636005.1 Striga asiatica
ACCGTGTATGTTTTGAGGTTGAGATGGTGTGAATAGTTGGCACATTTGATCTGTGTATGCTGATTATATGTCCAATGTGTAATGTGTAGCTGGAATACCTTGAAGAGAGGAGGATCAAGGACCTCGTGAAGAAGCACTCAGAGTTTATCAGCTACCCAATCTACCTCTGGACTGAGAAGACCACCGAGAAAGAAATCAGTGACGACGATGATGACGAGCCAAAGAAGGAAGAGGAAGGGGACATTGAGGAGGTCAATGAGGAGAAAGAGAAAGATAAAGGCAAGAAAAAGAAGATCAAGGAAGTCTCCCATGAGTGGGAACTCATCAACAAGCAGAAACCCATATGGCTCCGCAAACCTGAAGAGATTACCAAAGAGGAGTATGCTGCCTTCTACAAGAGCCTGACCAACGACTGGGAGGAGCACCTTGCTGTCAAACACTTCTCAGTCGAAGGCCAGCTTGAGTTTAAGGCCATTCTCTTTGTTCCCAAGCGAGCCCCGTTTGACCTGTTCGACACCCGTAAGAAGATGAACAACATAAAGCTTTATGTAAGACGGGTCTTCATCATGGACAACTGTGAGGAGCTCATTCCTGAGTACCTCGGGTTTGTAAAAGGTGTTGTTGATTCAGATGACTTGCCGCTCAACATATCCCGTGAGATGCTGCAGCAGAACAAGATACTGAAGGTCATCAGGAAGAACCTTGTCAAGAAGTGCATCGAGATGTTCAATGAGATAGCAGAGAACAAAGAGGATTACAACAAGTTTTACGAGGCCTTCTCCAAGAACTTGAAGCTGGGCATCCATGAGGACAGCCAGAACAGGGCCAAACTGGCCGACTTGCTCCGGTACCACTCGACCAAGAGCGGTGACGAGTTGACCAGTTTGAAAGATTATGTCACTCGCATGAGGGAGGGCCAGAAGGACATTTACTACATAACAGGCGAAAGCAAGAAGGCTGTAGAAAACTCCCCTTTCCTTGAAAAACTCAAGAAGAGGGGCTATGAAGTACTTTTCATGGTGGATGCCATTGATGAGTATGCGGTTGGACAGCTCAAGGAATACGATGGGAAGAAATTGGTCTCGGCCACTAAAGAAGGCCTGAAGCTCGATGATGAAACCGAGGAGGAGAAGAAGAAAAAAGAGGAGAAGAAAAAGTCATTCGAGAGCCTCTGCAAGGTCATAAAGGATATTCTCGGCGACAAAGTCGAGAAGGTTGTGGTCTCGGACAGAATTGTCGACTCCCCTTGCTGTCTTGTCACGGGTGAATATGGCTGGACGGCTAACATGGAGAGGATCATGAAGGCCCAGGCATTGAGGGACAGCAGCATGAGCTCCTACATGTCGAGTAAGAAGACTATGGAAATCAATCCGGATAATGGGATCATGGAGGAGCTGAGGAAAAGGGCTGAGGTGGACAAGAATGACAAATCTGTCAAGGATCTTGTGCTTTTGCTGTTCGAGACTGCTCTGTTGACTTCTGGGTTCAGTCTGGATGACCCGAACACTTTTGCAGCAAGGATTCATAGGATGTTGAAGCTTGGGCTGAGCATTGACGAGGAAGAAGGTGGTGATGGGGATGATATGCCGGCTCTGGAGGAGGAAGCTAATGAGGAGAGCAAGATGGAGGAAGTTGATTAAGGGTGGTTCCGGTCAATGTGCTCTTCTACGTGGTTTTTGAGGTTTGGAAACACCAGGGATCTGTGGGTTTTTGGTTCTTTTTGGTTGTTACATAGGTGGGCATGTTGTGCAGCTGAGTGTCTTGTGTGTTCTGTCAAGTGTTTGTTTTTCTTCCTTCCTTTTCTTTTTAACCTTTCCTGTGTGTCTTTGTTCCTTTTTTAATGTTTTTCTTTGGGTTGGTTGATAGTATGTGTATCAGTCTGTTTCTGATGTAACCTGGATAAATTTCAGATAGTGTTGCCCACCTTCCCTAAGCTGTGTTTCATGGATATATTTGTATTGCATCTCTAGTTTTACTCATCTTTGAAGGGTTAAGGGAAGAATATAGACTAGAAAGTTAGCTATAGTGGTTACATATTAAATAGAAAGTTGAAATAATCATCCGAGGCAGAACGACTTAAATCAAGGCTAGAATTTTAACACCAGGTAAGCCACTGGTCATCAGAGGGAGTATGATATGAATTATAAATAAAGAAATGTTGATTGAATTATAACACCAGGTTAGCCACTGGTCATCAGAGGGAGAATGAATTATAAATAAGTAAAGACATTGATCATTCAAAGGGAGAATGAATAGAGCTAGAATTATAACATCAAGTAGAACATTAAAATAGTTATTTAGATGATAATAAATTTTGAGGGATGGGATGAATAAACATATTAAAGCAAATGGTGGCAAGGGAACCTAACAGGAATTAACCTAGTACAAAGGAACTGTTCCATAACTATGCAACAATAATTTCCATAAAAATAGAGAAATATTGTGACTGTTAGAATTTAGAATTTTTGTTAAAATTAATTAGTTGAGCAAACCAGAGACTAATAATCAGAGATGGGTGAAATACTGTATCCTGATAAATGCTCAGGCACGACACAAAGCATAATCATCCAGGTAACATTTCTCACAAGCTCCATAAGCCAGTATACATAGCCTATTAATAGAAGAATATAATTCGCATTCAAGAGTAGCATTCAAGAGAGCTCCCAATCGAAATGAATGAGAAAATTTCCGTCTGAAGTAAAGAAAAATGAAGATTGACAAAGTACAATACGTCATTTCAACCGAAATTAACATTCCACAAAAGTTCGTCATAGACTCATAAGTAACTCCCAGAGAAACTACATAGCAATGAAGATGACAAAAAAACAAAATTAACTAGGAGGTGCTCCACCAAAGCTGCCCGAACCACGGCCAAAACCACCTCGCCCGGAGCCCTACTCATTCAGAAAAGTCATCACCATGATTAGATGCGAGTATAACGTATCTTCAATAACACAAGTTCTGTTTTTCACCCCAATCCAAGGGGAAGTAAATTCTAAAGAAGAATTATCAAATAAATCCTTACACTTTTTGTTAAGGAAAACTCAATAGAAAGAGCTGATATCACAAAAAGAATCTGATAAAAAATGCTACTAGATGTATTCAATCCACGACTGTGTTTGGAGAATTCAACTATAACATAGTTGATGGAGTAGGGAAACTGGAAAGAAATCGTCACCTCCATCTTTAGCGGTAAATAACAATCAACAATGTTAGGTCAGCTTAAACTGAAAATTGTAAATTCTAGGTAATAATAAATGTCAAATATACCTCAAACCAGATTGATCATGCTCATTTCTCAATCAAAAACCAAATAAACATTCTGCTACATTATGCAGAAGTTCCAGTACCGACTGAGAAAAAATATTACGAACTTATTGCTACAAAAGAAGATCAGTAAAATGAAATTACCCTGAAGGCAGGTTGGTAATCAGCAGGTGCACCTGATTCACCTTTCTCACCACCAAATTCACCTGCAGGTCCTCTTGGCCCTCCACGGTATCCATCCCGATCACCAAATCGTGGCCTGTCACCCTCAAATCTAGGAGGTCCGCTGTCATGACAAGATATAAGAAAATATACAAAATATCAAATGTGTACAAAACATCCCTACAAAACCCCCCAACACATATAATAAAACAAAACCCAACTGAACTATAAAAAGAGCCAAAACCCTAAACTAGAAATAACTAACAGCAGGCACTTTTCATCCATTAAAACCAAATGAAACATAAGAATTTGAGCTCGACAATCACAGCTAATAACACAAAACCTGTAGCAAACATCCACATTTCCATACATCTTTCCCACCAAACAAAAAGTGGTCAAACTAAAACCAATTGAAATTGCAAACTGCATGAAATGCTCTAAACATTTACCGGGGTCGGTCACCAGGGGGGCCACCCATAGGACGGCCTAGCGGCTTGGAAGACTTCTTCAGAGTGGCAGGGACAATCTCGGATGGCAGGTTGAGGTAGGTTCGAAGGAACTCGATACCATCATTCGTAAGGTACCAGTAATAGTGCATCCAAGCAAAGGTCTCGCGCACATACTCCTTGGATTTGAAGCTCTGCATGAGCTTGATAACCTGGAGGTTAGGCACGTCGATCTCGGGGTGCTTAGGCAGATTGTAATCTTTCTTCGCATAGCACACGCCCTCTGTTACACACACAGACGAACCCACAGTCAAGCTTGTCAGAGACTAGTGTCCAGTTAAATAGATAGCAAATGAAAAAAAAAGATACGATAACTGTATTCTTACCCTGAAAGAGGTATTTGGAGATCTCTCTCCTGTTCTTCTCAGGGATGATCTGAAAATAAAATTATCCAGACATTTAGCAGATTAAAGCCTCTTTTTATTTATTTTTGATAAAAAACAATGGAGATCAATTATATATATCTCGAAATGAGCAAAACAATCTACACAAGTCTGGTTCAAATCGCATTCTAAATCGAAATGAATCGGTGACAAAGTCAACAATAAGCGTTCGCTAGCTAGAGAGAGTAAGAGAGAGGTACCATGGCTGCTGAGAGATTGGAGCTTGAGATTGGGGAAGATGGGAAAACTTGAACGAACAAGACGCAGCAGCTCTGTGAGTGAAGGAAGAAACCCTAATTCATGGTTTAGGGTTTTTAACTAATAGTATGGGCTGGGTCGATTTCTTGGGCCTGACTGGGTAATATGTATAGAGTTGGGTTACTTGGGTATTTGACGGGGGATAGAGAATAATAGCCCGACTTGTATTTGTCGGATTATGACGGAATAGTAGGGCACGGACCACGCACGTGACTATTTGGGATTTTATTTGCTAAGTTGTGCCAATTGTCTGATAACTTATGCTGAATGTTTTTGATCCGACATGTAGGAAAAAAAAAAAATGTTGTGCTAACAAGCTTGAATAGAAAGAAACAAGTCCTTATCCGTAATGATTTCTATTATTATAATAAAATAATAAAACAAAAAAATTCTAGCTTTACACATAACAAATAAACATTATATCTTTGAGCTTAATTCGTTAACTAGACGAGATCAAGTTTGATGCGCTTATCAATATTAGCGAGTTAAAATTCAATCTTTAACGAGTTTATCTGTTAAAAATTATATTGAATCTATATTTTAAGTTATAATGAGCTCAATTATAGAAAATTAAATTACATTCATATTTTCGAGTCTTATTTAACGGAGCTTAGTCGACTTAAATCAAACTTACGACTAACTCTTTTCAGTATCAGCTAGACATGATTTTTTAAAAAAAAAGAAGGTTAACAACATAAATGATTAAAACACCAATTAACTCGAAGCAAATCATTTGCAAATGTTGATAGCAAGTAATACACCTGGAGCAATGCAGTAAAAATTTTATTATCTGAAAGTTAATTTTTCTGTTTTTGTCATGGTTATTAATGCAGTTACTTTGCTACGCCATTCAACAGATACTTTTTTTTGCTTTCACATTGGAGAGAGCACATAGCATGCATTTTTCCCTTTGTTTTTTCCCCCCTCTCTGTTTCCTCCTCACTGAGCTGCCAGCTTTCCGTTTTCAGCCATGGTACTCTCCATCTCCTCCGCAGCCTTTTCTCTCTCCTCTCTCCGAAAATAAGAACAAGAGCAACTCTACGGTTCTCGCTCTCACCGCGTTTCACGAGATGAGTTTTCCCATCAAAGTTGGGTTTTAGTTTTAACTTCGCGTTCAGCTTCTAATCCTGATTTTTCGTGAATAGTTTCGGTAGCTAGGGTTTAATATCTGCGCATTTTGTTTTTCGTGAAGCAGAATGATGATGAGCGGCGTGTAATGGTTGGAGAAGTTGAGCGGCGGAGCTTGGAGGAGAAGCTGGAATTGGAAGGAGCGGAAGACGAGTTGCCTGAGTAAGTTTACGAATTTTGTTTGTTGTTTTTGGTTCGATTTTGTTGTTTCGTGGTGTTTAAATGTAGATGTTGTCATGTTTGTCTGTTTTATCAGCTTGTAAAAAACAAGTGTTGTTGATAATCATTTTGTTGAAACTGTTTTCATTCTTTAGTAAGGAATTTGTTTTGCTGTTTCATCAGCAGACGTGGAAATGGATCGAAGATTGCTTACACCAGAGCTTTGCTTCTGGAATTTACTGAAGCCGAGGCTTGTCGCGAACTACCTGGAGATTTCGACCTGTTAATTCTGAGGTATCAATTCTACATTGAAAAGATTCTAGAGTTGCTACCATCCTGAATCGTGCGTATCATTATTGATCGTTAGGCATTTAACCTATAAATTTATTTACATAGCATTGAACGTTATTTTTTGAACTTGATATGAGCTTATGTGAATTTCTTTACGACTATCACCCAGTTTGTTATATTTTTAATCGATTTTCATTTAAGTTCACTATGATTTGGTTGATAATTACCATAGAGATTGTACTGAGATAGTGTAATTTGTCATAAATTATTCTGTGGATTTGAGTTGGTGACCTCGCAAATCAGTGAACTTAATGGAGGAGCTGGTAGTGCGTTGGAAAGCAAAAGGATTACAGGCAATTCATCTCTTTTGGGCACATCGCCGTATACAGGCTTACAACACAGGGCAAGATGGAACAACTATTTGGTGATGCCAATTAAGGAGAGTCATTGTCAAGGAAATTGGGGTTCAGGTAGAAGGGTCTGCTTCTGTGTGTTTGTGTGTGTATGATTTAGTTATATATCAATTAGCGGGAATCATTTTGCAGTTCATCTAGCTAAAATTTACAGTTCAGGTGTTTTCGTAAAAACTCCACGAATTCATCGAGTTTCATGACTTCATAGTAACAAATGTTCAAATTTCAATGCAGAAGAAAGTACTGTTGTGTGGCAGCATTTACCTCAGGAATGTAGGAACAATCCTGTGGTTAATGATCAAAAGACCCCAGATAGTGGTTCCTTCCAACTAAAAAAGAGTAAAAACCCATATCGTCCTCCACATTGTAGCAAAGTAAGTTTCGGAACTTCCTGACATGCTAATTATTACTGATGCATGCTGAGTGTTCACCAATTAGCCACATTTAAGCTTTATCTTGCAATTAACTGAAAGAGAGTTGATTTGTAACCATAACCTTGGGGGATATTCTCCAGTGCAGTAAGTGTCATCACAAAATGTTTCCTTTGGCTCTGAGATATGAAATTAACAACGGCATAGTCTTTTCAAATCTTGTAGAGCTGAAGTCCGAGAAAGGAGATTTATAAATTTCTCTTACAGTTAGTGGCAGCACATTTTTTATTCAAAAGGACAAGGCTGGAACAAATTAATTTTCTTTCAATAATAATAACTTTAGCTTTCATGGCATTACTCATATGGTATTGTTGTCTGAAAGTTGCGATCAACTAATGCAAAGCTTTCCGAATCAGTAGAGATGGTGCCAGTTAAGGTACTTTATACTGCTTAACGAAGCCATTCGTCTTGCAAATAGCTTCTATATCCCTCTGTAGAAACTTGTGCTATACTGTGACTACTGTTGTTATTTATTATATGTTCTACTTCATAAAAAATATCAAGTTTTCTAGTTGTGGTATCAAGTAGAAGGAAAATGGCTCTGAAAAGCACAATGAAAATGCATCATATTACAATAATTAAGGCCTTCAATTGTTTGTTTCACAAAAATATCCCAAGTGATCAGGCCTAACAGAATATGCATCTTCAATATAGAAAACCCCTCGGCCCTTGGATTCTTCTTCTCAAGTTGGAGTCGAATCCTCTGAGAGTTCTTCATTTTCAGCAGAAGCATCTTATAGACAAAGTTCGACAGATAGCGTCACAGGGAATGAAGTCGTTTCTCCTCATGAAAGACTTGATGACTCGATAAAACAACTTCATGAATGTGAATCCTCTTCTAATAAGAATAAAGAAGTAAGTGAGGCATACAGTGCCTATGACAAGCTTGAGTTGCAGATAATAGACGATAGCCAGCCCACATTCGAAGAATTTTGGGCCGACATATTAGAAAGCCTCCAGCTGCAGCAAGAGGCAGGGCTCAGACCTACACCAACCCCTGATTCAGATAATGTGGTCTGTTTTCCTGACAAAGATAGCTTGATCTCAAGAGATGACTCATTAACACCTAAAGCTTTGAACTTCAACATGTCGGAGAATGAGTATGATGCCTCCAGTTCAGAAGATGGCATCATTTGGCCGGACGAAAACAGCTTAATTTCAGTTGAGGATATGCTAGGTCTTAACCTGCCACTCAATGGGGATTTTGTGGAAACCAGTAAGATGACATCAAATGTGGAAGCTGAAAATGGAAATAGTTCGAGATGTCTGAATGAGAAAACCCATTTTCAGCCATGTCCCCGCCCAGGAAATTACTATGTGAATTTTCCAACAAAATCGAACTACATGCCTTACATACCTGCAACAAACTACTTTACCTGTTCCAATTTTCTCCACCAATCTTGTTTCAACAATGCAAGACCTAACGAATCCTTTGTCCAGTATTCAATGTTTCAGCAGCCAAATGTCTGCCCAAGACAACAAACTCAACTTCCAGTTGACTTGCAGTTGAATCCAGAGCAAACAACCTATCTGGGCTATGGAAAACCGAATGCAGGTAATTGAAAACCACTCTACACTCTCTTGTTCAGATTTTCCAATCTCTTCTCGAGTTTCTTGCACTTGACCTCCTCTGTGTCCTCGTACCAAGGATATCAACAGCTCATTAAATTTGGAGGCACGTGTATAAGTACAAACTATCCTTTTGATTCAGAAACACGATTTCTTACAATCAGGAATTCAAAACGTAGAATCACTTATCTTATTTTCGTCCCATCTGCTATGATAAATTTTCTTTCCCAAGTAATATTATTATGATGCTCCGAATGAACATTCCTCGTACAACATATCTTAGAGTATGAGCCAAACCATAATCCATCATTCACAGATGTTTCAAGTTTGCGAAGATGTTTTGCATTAATTATAGAATGAGTTTTGAAGATATGTCCTAATTCCGGTGATTTACTGATGTAGGAGGTTTTGTGGGTAACGAAGCATCTAGCTTCTGGCATGCTCAACACTGAAGATTTTTTTTCTCCCTGTGGCTGAAGTTTTTCAAGTATTGGGTGAAGTGTCATTTTATTGTGAGTAAATCTAGCTTCGAATTTCAGCCCCAAGCAAGTGTGTACATATACATATGATCTCTTGCTTCTTAACAAATATGCATATACAGTAACACGGATTGAAACACCTTTTAGTTTAGTATGGTAACTCAGAACAACATTTTAAGTGCAATTGGCTTAGATGGCGAACAGTAAGATTGTAGAGAATGGCTGTTACGGTGAATTACTTACATGTCAAGTATTCGTCTGATAAGTTTTGCCGCGATGGTCTATGCGTATGGTAATAGGCTAATAGCTACCTGAAAATGGTGACTCTTTGTGGTGCATTTTTGTTTGGTTCAAATATTACATAAAGTATATAGAGGTGATAACTGGAAATTTTGCCTCACTTTCCATGCTTGGTTTCCTTTATAGTTAATATAGTTTCCCGACAATTCGACCCTACTCCCACACTAAGTTTTCACTGTTGGACCAACACATATGTATGTGGGTGTGCATTATCCCATAAACTAAGATTGTTGATGAGCTCTCTAGAGTGAAAGTTGATAGTGGTTGGAACACTTGAGAGTTGAGACGAACCCTATACGAGAGAACACTTCATTCTATTCAAGCACTTTTATAAGTTATAACTCATGGCAATAGTCACCTGACACGCAAAGTTCATGAATAATTTAATAGAAAAAACAGTGGACAAAAGAAGAGAAAGAAAACGGAGTCCAGTATATTGCCAACGCATTTTCCTATCAAATTGAGTCCTTTGATGAAATCCTCCAACCATATTACTTTCTTGTTTTGTTCTTCTGTTATCTTCTTTACTCCAACTTTGTTACTTCTGGTTATCTTCAACTCCCAGCCACGGAACCTGCCTTATAGTCCAAATAAGTAGACTGCAGGCACTAATGCTCACAATTGGCTTCAAGAAAATGAGATCACAAGCCCAACACATAACTCGTTGTTCACTTGTTAAAAAGGAAGAGACGATCGAACATGGTAATCAATTAGGGCTGTTATCGAACCGAACCGAACCGAGCTTAAGGTGTTCGAGCTCGAGTTCAATTAATTTTCGAACATGTTCGTGTTCGTTCGATTAGTAAACGAACAAAGAATTTTGTTCGTGTTCGTTCGTTTATTGGTTCGACACGTTCGTGTTCGTTCGTTTATCTAGTCGAACATGTTCATGAAATGTTCGAATTGTTCGACAAATTCGTGTTCGAGTTGTTCGACATGTTCGTGTTCGTGTTTTTTAACTTTTTTTTATTTATTTTAATGTCATACAAGTTATTTTGTTTATTATTTAATATCTATTCATATTTATATGTTCTATTATATATGTATATACTATATATAATATATAAAATTATAAAATATTTGTGTTTTATTTAATATTTAATATATATTCATATTTATATATTATATTATATATGTATATACTATATATAATATATAAAATTATAAAATATTTTTTTGTTCGCGAACGCTCGCGAACATGTTCGTGTTCGTTCAATAACTAAACGAGCGTAATTTTATGTTCGTGTTCGGTTCGATTGATAATCAAACGAGCTGTTATCGAACACGAACGAACTCGAACGAGCTTTGTTCGCGAACGTTCGGTTCGAAAAACAGCCCTACATGGTATATCCCTAATGATGAAAGATCAACTCAAAACTAATTCGCAAACTAATTTAGTAATTTCATAATAGTTTGACTAATATAACCCTTAAGTTGTATTGGAACATTGGGTAATTATATTGATTGACTAATATAATCTTGATTTGTTTTGAAAGCTCTCAATCGGGTCATTAAATTTTATAAAAACCTCAAATTAGCCTAATAAGTACATATATTTAATTTTAAACAATTATTGTTATTAGTATTATTTAATTTTTAAAATAATATTTTTAACAAGTACCGTGTAGTACACATGTATTGTACTAGTTTAGCATTATAACCTTTAACCGATAATATTTGATTTTCAAT
>BKCP01009404.1:1876804-1914017 GCA_008636005.1 Striga asiatica
AAAAACGTTGATGTGTACGCAAGTCCAAAGCTTTGCACAATGTACCATTATCTGGCAACGGTAAATTGTTCCAGCGTTGTCCTCTAGAGGGAAATAGATGAAAAACCAGCTGCGTGTCCAAAAACATTTCACTCTCCCGCCCAAGCACAATTCTCTCAGAGGAGACAACTAAGGCCGTGGCGGCCGCCACCAGCGCCATTCGTCGCCGCCGCCGCCGCCGCCGCCTGGTATTCTGAAAGGAACTTTAGCCGGAACAGAAACAAAACTCCATGGATGATGTAGATCGTTTGTTTCAATGCTTCAAATGTGGAATCTCTCCTCCTCGTAAATCTCTCTTTCTTTCTCTTTCATTTTATCATTTTCTGCTCATTCTCGCCATCTATGCAATAATTGTTGACTTCAATAGCGTAAGAGGATGAATTTGTTCCAATTGACGAGTTCTTTCAGAATCTGCGGTCCGAGAAAAAGGACAAGGGAAAAGAAAAATGAAAATGAAGCAAGAGCATTCGCCACCACTACAGGCCTCCGCAGTTTCTGAAAATAAGAAAGGAAATCCGAAATATGTCAGAAAGTTCTCTCCGGTAGTTTTCTACGGTTCTCCAAATGGAGTTCCTCCGAAAAGGCCATCAAGTTTGCTCAGATTGCTGCACGAGATTCGTGTCGATCTCGCCGAACACAATGAGTCGAGGTAAAAAGTGGTTTTAGATTTTACAGGGAGTTGGAGAAAAAACTGGTGGATTGAAAACTTGTGGTTATGGTGTTTGTGTTAGAGAGGAGATATGGACTACATTTCCGAGACAAGATGAAGCGATGAAATTCGCAAAACAGCATATGAATTCGCGTATTTTCAGTTACCAGGATCATATGAGTGGTCAAAGGAGGTTTCTTGTTTCCACGTATAAGGAGTTTTGGCGAAGGTGGGTTCATCATTTTTTTTTTCTTTTTTTTTAAGTAACTTTCTATTTTGTGTATGTAAGTGTGTTGCTTAAGTGATCTGAATTGTGTTTTTGGTGGATATGCATGCTACGTGATAGGTATAAAGACATGAAATCAAAGTTTCGCCATCATTACGAAGTAATTCAAGAGGTAATCTTCTTTGCATTTGATCCGTTGTTGATAAGCTGAAATTGCAAAAAGCAGCAGCCTGTCTGTGGTGCAAAAGTTCAGTCCTATAGAATGAATTTGTACATTTTATGTCTGTGGTAACTAAATGATGTTCTACTTTTTAGGGATTGCCATGCCACCTTTATTTTGATTTGGAATTCAACAAGAGAGAGAACATCGGTAGAGATGGAGATGAAATGGTGGATCTCCTGATAAATGTTATCTTTGATCTGTTACTTGAGATGTATTCTATTCAAGGAACTGAAGATTTTGTAGTTGAACTTGATTCATCAACTGAAGGTAGAAAATCTGTAATGTTTTTTCATGTTGGTTTTTCCTGATACTTATTATTGTTTCATTGTATGGAACATCTGGCATTATAGCAAATTGCTACTTTCATTGGTATGTAATGCGGGGTGGGGGTAGGTTGGGGTGGGGGTGGGGTATGGATTGTTGTGAACTAATGGTTTGAGACTAGTATTTTCAATTTTGCTTGGAAGTGTATGACGGATTATCTTTTTAATATTTTTGTGCACAGAAAAGTTCTCTCGTCATTTAATCATCAGGATACCAAGGACTGCATTTAAAGACAATTCACATGTTGGTGCATTTGTTGCTGAGGTAAGCTACGCAAATGCGTGTAATGGATATCCTGTTCACTTGCAGTATTTGTAAGCTACACCTTTTTCGGCATCAGCCTACGTAGATGTACGGAGTCATAGTTGATCCATGCTATTTGCTAACACCTTAAGCAAAGATGACTTCCAGTTTTTTCACATTCTTTGGTATATAAAGGTTAGATTGTGCGATACTTAAACCTTAAGGTTATCATAAATCTGCATCTGATCTAATGTTCTACAGATACTACATCTCAGATATCTTCTTCACGATTATGATGTCTTCAACATATAAATTTTACCTCCATTCTCTGTCTTGTGGCCAGATATGTTCGCGCATTTACATTTGTAAAGTAAAAGATGAAAACTATGAAAAACTATTTGTCTCCAAGAGTCCAAATTCTGCTGATAGCCAGTGCCAACTTTTTATCGACACTGCTGTCTATTCCAGAAACCGTTGCTTTCGACTGGCATTTTCATCAAAAGCAGGGAAGAGCTCTTTTCTTCTGCCTAGTGGGCGTTTCAAATGTAAGGACATGGTAAGAAGCTTAGTTCCTTGAATCTGGCATCTTACTTGGATTTTTTTTATTGCATATTTAATTACTCATACTAATAATCCATGATAGGGTTGATTTCATATGATTTCCTCCACAGTCCACAAAACCACGAGAACAAAGACAAGAGTGGATTGCTTTTTAAGTTTACAAGCATTATATTGTTCCAAACATATTTAGGCATATAAGAGTAATTCCATATATACTAGTTCCAAAATATGCTTACATATGGTAGTTTTAAGAACTTGAAGCATGTGCCCTTAGCTAGGACTTAGGAGTCATTTGGGAACTAATTAAATTGGTATCTGGAGTCGGGATGAGTTGCTTTACTGTAACATCAAAACAAAAGCAAAATGGTAGTCAGAAATTTATTAAATCTGCATTTTAGTACTATTAATGCTCAAGAAATGAGGTTTTGTAATTCATGAGGCAGGGTGAAGAAGAAATATTTATGACATCACTGATTTGCAAAGTGGATGCTGATTCTGAGAAACTCCTAATTTGCAAGATGGATTTAGAATGTGTGAAGGCTTTGCACTTTGAAACGGAGGTAATGTACTCTTGCAGTTTTCTTTTCATTTTTTTTTTCTTTTTTTTTGGAACTTTTCATTGATTTCTCTGGCTTGCAACATCTGTATGTACATGCTTTTTTCCATCGAATTATTCTATTAATATGTACCCCAGAACTCTCATACTTGCAGATCACCGGTAACATCAGTAAACATTCTAATGGCCCTGAGAAGTTTTATTCGAATGCCTTTACAAGTGAAGCTCCATCAACTTACATGTCAGGAAAATCGCCATACCCTGCTTTGGATGCATTTGTGGAAGCAATTGCTTCTAAAGGAGATGTACCAGGCGAGTCAATGTCTTTAGATCACATTTTCTTAAAATTCAACTGTTGTTTTCTCCTTGTACATTCATTTATAAAAATTTATTGTTCACAGGGAAAATTCGAAGCTGGTACTGGTTCTCGGAATTCGAACTAATGGTCTACAGCATGTCTAGAAACAGATATTGTGAAAGAATTGGCAGAGAACACAAAAGCAATCACGGTAATTTGTTTCGTACCAGTTTATGCTCGTTTTCCTTTCATCACTTCTCGACACTTTGGGATTATGTTAAACAAACTTGCCTACATTTGTTTCAGTTATTTATGTTGTTGACCTAAGAAGGGCTGTCTATTATCAAAAGTGTCACGATCCAGACTGCAGAGGTGAACTGTTTTTTTCCTCTACCTAGATGTGTTTCTTGATTTCTTTCTTTCTTTCTTCTTTTTGAATAATATGTTGTGATAAACTTTTATTATGTCCTGGCAGGTTATCGATCTCCAATACGTGCAGTCCCTGATGATGTTATTCCCGATCCCCATTTTCTCTTCAAATTTTCTGGAAATATAGAAAATGAGGGGCAAATCGGTCCAGCAGTTGAAGAAAATGGCACGGACAGCTGCAGTAAAGACGAGTGGTGGGATGAAGCTGTAAAAGTTGCTGAACAGGTTGAGCAGATACAGAAAGCACTAGACATGGCTCAAATGGTTAGCTAAAACATCTCTTCTTTCTTCGCCTTAATCCTCTAAGATGATCTGGTTGTGTTCGATCTTTTGAGATAATTAATACAGTCAACTTCATTTTACAAAGATGTTAATAATATTAAAATAACAAAATGTTAATTTTCTACATACACGCAAAGTAAAGTTATCTGGTAGTGTATTTTGTATGAAATCATTTATTTGTTATATTTTTCATGAATATTAAAAAATTTAAAGCGGTCCAATTTATAAAGTTGATAGCAATGCGGTTTGGATTAAAAAATGTACAAAAACGAGAATATATCTTTTCCAGTTGAGAATGTTTATTGGGTTGGAGGTGAATTATTGTGTGTTTTGTTTTGTGGGATTGGAAAACGGGCTTTTCTTTCAAATTGACCTTATTTACTAATCGTGTAACTGCACCGTGGGTTTTTATTTGTAACCAAACATTTTACACACACCCACAAATCTGTAGGTCCCGTGGACAGTACACATGGGTAGAATCTCGTTTTCAGTTTTGGAGATAATCCTCAATGTCTCTAAGTAGTATGTCACAAAATTGAGAACGAGATATCATAATTTTTTGTTGTATGAAGCAAAAATTATATAAATGTTTGATGGTTTTTGGTCTTCTCTTCTCAATTTATTGGGTCATATTTTTCTTGTCATGTGGATCCCTATTCAACATTCGAACAGGAAGAAAAGAGCGAGGAAGATGAAAATTGGTGGATGGCTGTTGAAAGTGCTGCATCCGAGATTGAGTCAACATACCTTCAGAGCGAAAAATTGGCCATTCGAGATAATATGCTGCTAGTGTAATTGAGATCACAAGTGTATCATTCATGTCTTTGTTCACACGTCGGCTGTACATTACGAATAAGCAAATTGAAAATAATAATTATAATTATACATGCATGGTCAAAGGCGGGAGACTAAATGACCAACAGTAAAAAATTGGTGACAAGTTCTTTGGGGTATGAACTTAAAAGTGGTTCTTTTTGCGGACTTTCAGTTTGGTCAAGGCTGAGGGAATTGGATGTAGCTATGTTGTGCTTTTTCTATGTTAGTGTGAGGGGACGCCCGAATTTTGTAATGTGTATATATTTGATTGAGTGATTGCTAGTAATTATTGAATAAAATATTTATTTGATGTGGTAGTCCTAAAGGCTTTCTGGAAATTCTGAAGATATTTACATATAAAGAGAGATTTTTTTTTTTTTGGGGGGGTAACGGCGAAAAGATAGATTTATCTTGATGAAAAATTAAATCAACTGCATAAATGAAATATACGTCGTGACGATCACTTGACCTGACTCGACTAATGTTCGTGCATTAAATATATACCTCTTTTATTTATCTTCCACAAACAAATAACATAAACTTGTGATCGGGGATAAACAGTGAAGAGAAATTCTTGTCATTATGAACTTTACAACTAGCGAATAAATAAGCAGGGCGATTGTCCTGCAGGCTAATGCACAGCTTCTCTCGACTAGTTGCACTGAGAGAAACACAAAAGATGCGTAAAGATGCGTTGAGCTTACATGTAGGGCGATTGAGAAACACCTACGACTCGGTCTGTTGAGCTTCTTTCTTTTGCTGATATTTGTGTGTTCGAGGGAACAGCAAGTCGTTTAGTTGCCTCTCAGCACTATATTCTGACGAGGCCTGCAAAAGATGCGTAAAGAAGAAAAAAGAAAATGAGATATATGTATAATGTATAGTTCATAGAAAATTGAACATGGCGAAAAGCTATTTATCATGCAGACTGTATTCTGAATAAGCCTGCAAAGCTATGTATCTTTCACCTACACTCGCATAGAAACACACATGTGAATGAGATTCTTAAGGTTACACATAAAAGAAAAAAAAAAAAGAAAAGAAAAAAAAGCAATGTTACCTTCTTCTTGAAGCCAAATCGTAAGGTCTGAAGTTGTGTTCCGGAGCAAACTCGCACATCAAAACCAAGGCTGTCTACTCCAATAAGAGCACACTCCTGATGTCATTTCAGCTAGGAAAAGTTAGAATCAAGAACTGAACACTCACCGCATATTAAAAAATTCTATGAACTATCCTAGTTTTGTGACTGCATACTAAGGTGGAAAAACACTCTCAAATGATTATTGAACAAGTGCAAGGGTGTGTGGGACAATTAGGTAGCATGTTTTTGAAGGAAAGGCCAATTCTTGCTGAAGGCTGTGTGTATGAAGAGCAAGACTGGAATAAAATGACCCATTCCCTTCCATTTTCTCGAAGCTTTCGGTTTCTATACAGAATGACGGGAAGTTAATGCAAATTCTACTCCAGTTCCACTGCTTATCAATTACTAGGACCAACTGTAAGAAGTAAACCTTTTTTTTTTTTAATTCGGAGTCTACCTCCACTTGAATACCCTTGGATCTCCAACACAGAGATTTTAGAGCTTGCATGGTCTTTTCTCCCCCAGCTTTGAGACGGGATATGATTTTTGCAGCTGAATGTGCTATGGCATCAGGCTTAGCCCTCCTAAAATCTTCTATTTCAACTTCACTCTGCAGCAACAACACAATCATCATACAACACTTTCAACTTACTAGCTGAGAAAAAATGATAGGTTGAGTCCGTGGCGCATAATTTACTACATTTAAGAAGATAACACATCACTCCACAATGTCGGGATTATCCAGGTCATCAAAGTATGACCGATGCTATAGAGTAAGCAGAGTTTCACCAAATTATGACGAAAGCAGGTTGATTGCTTTTAAGGGTTACAGTTAATATCGAAATTGGTGTAAGGAATAAAGGTATTTTAAATCAAGGCTTTACCATGACTCCTTGAGCTGAAACTAGCAGAATCTTAATCATCTCTAGCTTGTAAAATGCAAATCCATTTCCCAGGGATTCATCCTTCTCCAAGTCTCCATCCAAAGTTACGTTATCCCTCGTAAATTCTTTCGCATGTCTATGCCCATTGACATGTACGCCTCCATCGACATTTATATCTGTATCCACATCACTAGATTCGGGATTAGATATCTGTCTTTGAACAACAGAATGTTCTTCAATGAATGCAGGCCTCAGAAGGCCATGGATAACAAGGCCAGCAGAGAGCTGTTTCATACAATCTACAGGATCATCCGAGACAACCTATATTGGAGAAAAGAAAAAGGTGGCTGTTGGAATCACAAGATGCTAAGCTCGTAAGAAAATATCAGGATAAAGATAGGTTGAGCGGGAAAGAAAGAAAAAAAAAAAAAAAAAACCTACTCCTTCTGTCCTACAAAGATAGTCAACAGTCAACACTACTAATTTCAGGTGTACAAGCTTTTTACTTCCTTCAATTTAGAGTATTTATATTTACATGCCTTTCCGCCCATTTAATTAGTGCAACTAACACTAAACAGAGTTCTGAAAGTATGATAATTATACGCTTATACGGTTACTCAGAAAGTACTTCTAAATATTACTCTCAACAATAATAATTGAGTTCTCTTGAATTGTGTGAAAAGGCGATAACTCTCATCGTGGAGAGGTGTATAATCTCTTATTTCTTCATCATGATACTTAACCTCCAACAAATGCTAAAATTGTATTGTCCAGCCTCCTAATAATATAACGTAATAGCGACCTTCACATCAACGAACTTGCAATTAAACCGACCAAAATCAGGCCTTGTCACAATTAAAGAGTAAAATTAAAGTAGAAGAACAAGAATTGTGTGCTTTGTGGTTCAGCTTCCCTCAATTTTCTTCAGTAGTAACTGGATTGTCTTAAAAACATATTTCACATTTCATTTTTTAAATCTAAAACCTTAAAATAGAGTTACCTCAGCTAGTTTTTCCGCGAAATACATCGGATGAGATGAACGCATGGTATCCAATTTAGCCCAATCTCGCAATGACCCATCAATCTCTTCATCCCCATTCTCCTCATCAAGAATGTCTACCCAGTCCTGCACGTGAACTTGATAGTGGTTAACGACTTGGAAATCCAAAAACTCTGATAGCAAGGTTAAAAAATAGAGTGGAAAATATCCTACTTCATCATCTTCGTCTTCACCACTTTCATCATATTCGTCATCATCCTCTTCCTCATCATCCTCGTCCTCATCGTCAAACTCGCTGTCATCCAGCTCATCCATGCCAAAGTCCGTTTCTGCAAGACCCAGTGCCTCCATCTCACTCATCATTTCTTTAGTATCAAGTCCAATGATGACTTGCTGCACATGTTGAAAAATCAACAAGCAAGTCAGGTGAATATTACAACTTGCATGGAAATACAGCAACTAGACATGCACAAGTAGAATATATCAACTGAAAACCTTGGCATCTCTCAACAATTACAAATATATAGTTCATGATCCACACTTCTTAACTTATTTAAATGATGATCAGACATGAATTGCTTATGTTACAGGATCCAAAACAGTTGATCTTATAGCAGCATACACACACGAACATGCACACTAAGAGCAGAAAAAGAGAACTTCATCGTTCAAATCAACAATTTCGGTACTCCAAAATTGTGTACATTACAATTGATCTTACCACGACAGTTTCCTCAGATGTAACGGTTTGCAACATATCATGGAAAGTTTCCTCAGAAGTAAGGTTTTGCTTTTGCAAGATATCCTCATTAGTCTTCACTTGAAAGTAAACATCTGACCACAAGGAAATGGAACTTAATAATGACAAAATAAACTATCAAACAAAAACACAACCGTCAAAAGGTATCTTACTTCCATGTTCGTCGGTCACATAAGGGAAGTCTTGCCAGAATATGTTCTCACTAATTTCCTCATTGTCTACACCGGAAAACATCAGTGTGCCCTTGCTATTCACCTAACAGAAAAAAGAAGCTTAACCTAAAATTAGTATTTCATCTGGCAGTTCAAAATTGAAACTATCCACTAGGATGCTAAACTTGCCGCAAAATCATGAAACACAGTTTCCGCTTAAACAAGACCCACAGGTTCCATTTCGACAATTATACCTCGATTATTGTTCGCGAAGTCTCGGCAGCCGTGAGCTTAGCTTCGCCATTGTCAAGAAACCGCGGCTCTGCAATCTCCTCAGATGGATGATACCTCTGCGGCTTTGCATTCGGCTTCACCGGACCTGAATCCGAGCCTGACTGTTTTTTCGCACTCGCTCTAATTGAAATTGCATTCTTCAATCTACCAGCACACCTCCGATACTTAATCCTACTCCAAACAAACAATAAAATCCAACATTATCCACAAACGCTGCATTTTGCACATTGGAATCCATAAACCTAGCTGCACCTAACAGAGTGAAATCGATTTGAACCGAAGTAATTACCGCGGGATGAGAAAGGAAGATGAGTGTGCGAGGATACGAGTGGAAGAGTGGATGTTGACGGCGGCGGAGATGCGGGAGGCGGCGGCGGCGGCGTGAGACTCTATCGCCATCATTTTATTATGGAGCTCAGATCAGTTGAGTTATGGAGGGAATTAACTGGAGCTGAGGATTTCTCAGCTCATAATGTGGAGAGAGAAGTTTGGGAAAAGAATATGGCATTTTCATCTTTAGGATTTCAACGTGTGGTTCTATTTTATTTCACTCGGATTGATTAGAAATCGCGTTTCATTTGGATAAAGTGAGTTAAATAAATATCTAACACAAAATATCAGCTTTTGAACATAAACAAGTAAAACTGGCTCGGACGAATATACCATGCAAATTCTCTCTATCATCAGTCTTCCATTTTTTATTTTTCTCTTTTACTGGTTCAGCGCTCCTAACTTGCAACCTGGGTTGAGCATGGGTCGGACTGGCTTTTTGAAGACTCGTTTTAATATGTTTAATTAGAAAAACTTTAGGGAGATTTGCACCTGTACTGCACGTTTTTTAAATAATTGCACATTTACTACTCTAACTAATTAAATTGTGTTTATACCTAAAAAATAAAAATTAATTAAAGTCATGCCTAAATCAGTTACATGATATGGAACAACCTTTCCATATTTCTAGCCCATAATTTCAGCTCTCAAGATGGAAGGATATCATATTTGAATTTCAATTCATAATATTGACAGATACAGACAGGACAAAAGAAAGAAACACACGCGGGCGAGCAGAATTTTCCGACGGTCTTCATTCAGAATTTTTACGTGATCTCGAGTGTATATCTTAGGTATATTTTATGTATATGTGAGTTCTAAAATCGATTTTGAGAAACGATTGAAACTCGAGCGTATATTTAAAGTATATTTTATTTATATGTGGTGTCGCGGATTTGAGTTACGTGAATCTCGAGTGTGTATTTTATGCATATTTTATGTATATTCTATGTATATGTGTGTTGTACAACTTTGGTATATACCCGCAACGTGTGAATTTTCATATCTGATGGTAACATGTAAATCATGTACAGAATTTTCATACCCGAAATATACATATTGTCATATCGAAAAATATACTGAAAATATACTATATATACCCACAACATATACCCGCAATATGTACAGAATATAACTATCTATCAACAAATTAAGCACACCAAGTGTTCGACAGTTACCCTCTGAGAAGTTTTTCGTCAAAAATAGATAGAAAAAATTATATAATTAACATATACTGTACATATACACATCATATACTGTACATATAACACAATACAACACAAACGACAGAGGCGCACAAACGTTGACGAGACCACCGGTGACGGCCCCGCATCCGAACAACATCGCGCCGGAGAGCCGTCTGAGATGCCACAAGTCTCAGCCGCACAAGGTCGAGGAAAGTCGCGATCCGCTGCAGCCCTAGCGTCGGCGATCGATCTCCAGCCGTCCTCGTCGTTGCAGCCACGAAGCAACGACCGCACCTTGACGGGAGGCAGAACGTCACCTCTCCGACACCATCCCAAATCGCCGCCCCCTGAGCCGACGGCGCCCATTCCATCGCCGTCAATAGCTAATTTCGGCCAGGGGTAATTGAGTGGTTGAAAATGGAAGAAAATTAAAAGGAAAATTTTTAGAAGTAAATTTGCAGTGAAGAGGGTGAATTTGAAGAAGAAGGAGAAGAAGAAGAAATGGAGATCTGCAAAGGAGGAGAAGTAAAGGAAGAGGAAAGAAAAGTGACGGGAAATAAGAAGAAAAGAAAGAGAAGGAGGAAAAGAAAAAGGGAAAAGAAAAGAAAAATGTATTAATTATCTCAATTAATTCATAACTGATTCATTTTCCATATTTAAATCCTAAATTAATAAACTTATAAAATCTGGTATATGTGCAAATATGTTGGAATGATTTTCTATTTTTGCAAATAAATATTAATTGGATGTAAATATGTAATATAAAATATATATGATTGTATGGAGTGTAAATTCCGCAAAACTTTATTGATACATAGCCAAACCCCGGGTTTGGGCTGGTTTCGGACCAGGGTTTAGAGGAACTGGAATCCTGAACTTTGGTTCGAAACATAAATTGAATATGCAACGTCAATTTAAGGTTGCATGTTAAACATAAACTAAACTTCCCTCTCACGGCCCATGTAATAAGCTACACCAAGTAAAGCCTGTTAAACAATTAGTTTATAAGAATGATAGTTGTATAACCATTTGATTTATTAAAGGATGTTGGTTTCGAGATTGAAGAAAGTACCTACTTACAAATCAATTGTGAGTAAATAAGTTGATGGTTTAGGATTTAGCGTTGAAACTTTGGATCGTGCCTATCCACTTCAACCAATTCTTGATGGAATAGTCGGTAATTGACAAGACCAGTCAATCCATCATATTTTTAATAAATTCATGCAATTAACTCATACATAAAGTTATTTTATGAAATGAATCCCTCATTAGTTCGATTTGATTTATTAATCAAACAAATCAAACTAGAACTGGTTTAGGTTTACTGAGCTTGATAAATAGAATTTTTTCCATAATTTCCCAAAACTTCTATTGTACATTGGCTTGTTATGGCTCATTATCAAGCCGAACTCGAGTGAACCAACTTGACTAGCTCATGTTTAACTCTATCGATAAACTGCTAGAAGGAAAGCTCCCCCGCAATTTGTATTCCAAGGAAAGAAGAAAAGAAAAAAGGTCCAAAACACAAAAACCTTTCGAAACCATGTCATCTCAAAGTCTTCATTCCGATTCTCCAACGTCTAACCCATGTCTAATCAAAACTATCCCATTTTATTATAATTATTTCCTTTTCAATCCAAAAGGGGGCTAAAAAAGAATTAAAAAAAAAACTATCAATTATCCTGCAAATGCCGCATGTTTTGATGCCCTTTCTGTCTCACTCCTCATCCGAGCTACCTTCACTCTCCTCCTCCTCACTCGACTCTACCCTCTTCTTCCCGCCACCTCTCCCTTTCTTATTTCCATTTTTACCCTTCCCCTTCTCCTTCTCCTCCTCATCCTCACTGTACTCACTCTCGATATCCTCCTCGTCCTCCTCCATCTCCTCCTCCTCTTCCTCATCCTCCGCCCCATTCTCCAAAACGGGCCCCGACCCACCGCGCGACCCAGCCCGTGTCCTCCTTACAACCTTCATCTTCAACCCCGACTTCACATCGACCCCAATCCACGAGTCGCTCATCACATAACACACCAGCCCGTAGTTCCCTTCTGCCGGAGCCAAGAACCTGCCCATGGCCAGTCGGGCACCGGCCCGAACCCTCTCGACCGCCTCCCTCACGGCCGCGCTCGTCTCCCCCCCGGCCGCCTCCATCTGCTCCTCCACCGCCAGCGAGGCGGCACCAACCGCGCTCGCCTCGTCATTGAAGCTCAACTTTTGGGAGAACCACACGGAGTTTGAGGCGGGGTCCGCCAGCAGAAGCCAGAAGTTTTCGTCCTTGGGGAAAGGGTATTTTGGGGCGTGGGGAGATGCGGATATGAGGCCGTTGGGGCGTTTCAGGGTGACCCAGGCTTGGAAGGTGATGACGTCACCTTCCTGTATGCCGCCTTCCTCGCCGTGGGTCCCGCAGGTGAGGTCGACCGAGAGGGAAGGGATCAGGTCCATGACTTTCTCGACGTCTAGGATCTCGGGAGGGGAGAAATCGGCTACCTGGGAGAGTAACTCGGCTCGTTCGTGGACGGGGAGTTCTTGAAAATCTTGAAAGTTGCGCACTTTCTATGAGAAAAAAGAAAGGGGGAGAGTTGAAGTTGAGTGAACGAGCAGTGATTGAATGATATTATTTATCTATATTGATAATACTGAGGATACTAGGGTTGAGTTATATTTTTTAATGGAGATACATTTTTTTCTAGTTTTTTTTTTTATAAACAAGCAAAGCCTTAATGCTGAAGTAAGAAACAGAAGAAAACGACATCCTTGTGTTAAATATAAATTACACGACAAGACTGGTAAATACTAAATACATAAGAGAATACTTGCACATTTCAAATTTTGTTTTGGAAGTGTAAATTGAAGATCAGGATAGAGAAAAAATGACCACCTCCACTAAACAAAACTGTGGTGCTAATGCTACATGCCATTCGTGTAGTATTATGAAAATGATCTCTAGACTGGCACTTAGTAATATTTTACTGAAGGTTTTCTTTCACAGTTATGTTTAAAGTTTTTCTGAACCGCTAGAAAAGTAGGATTCACGTAATAAATTTATCCAAAAGAAAAAGTAAACCTCTCAATCTGCAACCACTTAGTAATATTAATATTCACCAACTCCCAGGAGAGGTGAACATATTATACCTTTCGGGATATTTTTTTGATTATATCATCATTAAAATGCGGAAGCTGTAAAAAGGGAGCGTTTCCCTCAGCAGAACCTGCCTTCCTAGCACTTAGGGGAACAGCCTACACCATAATCAATAACAGAAATATTAATTACATGAACATTAGGAAGCTTTATTTCAATTCAAAATGCAAAATATGTAAAGTTTAATTATTGGCATTTAAAATCTTTTTTAGATGATTAGTACCTGAACAAGGCACTGTGAAAGTTCAATAACTCCTATCGCAGGCCTAAGCCAGCCGTGCCCCTTAGCGGTGCGTGGAATGATTGCCATCTGTGATTGGTATGACGCGTTGAAATAAATGAGCACGGTTATTAAATAAATAAAAATCAATCCACAGAAAAAACACCTAAGATGGTTACCTTAATTAGCTCTTCAAGGAGGCGAGGCGAAATTTCCAGCATACGCTTGCAATCACGTTCCAAGTCTGGAGTTAAAGATGCCGTTTCTCGCAACAAGTGTGCTTGAATTAACAGCTCCGTCTGATGAACGCAGAATGCAAATGAGAGTCAAGACAATAAAAAAGTTATCGAAATCCAAGGGAAATTCAAAATTCATTGCTTAAAAGGTTCATGTTTTTACCTTCACAAGAGCAGGATGCTGCTTCCAAAATTTTGCTTGTTCCTTTTTATTATTTTTCAGGTCTATGTTCAGTTCACTTCTTACAGTCGTGAAGAGCTTATGAAGAGGTTCATCGTCCGACCTTCGAACAGGAATTTCCAAGAACTCAGCAGCCTTAATGAAGACCTCCATGACTTTGCTGCAAGATATATTATGATCATCATCATATCATGTTTCACTGGAGTAAGACAAACCAATAATAAATTAATAATAATCTATTTCTCAAAAGGGCCAATTCCAAGTACTATGTTAACATGGGATTACCTTCACCAATGGTCCCATTTAATGCAATTGAAAATTAACCGTCGTTACTACTGAATGAAGAGGATACAGTTTCGCCTCTTCTCTCGATGAGAAGATTGTAGTTATGGATCAAATTCACATAAAAAATTATCTACATGCAGATACTACAATACACTTCACTAGTCATTGAACTATAGGCGTACGACAGTCCCAGTTCAGGTTATCACTTTACTTCGACATTTGTGATTGTAAAGTGCCTAAAATATTTATTGTGTATCTCGCACAAGCAACGTAAACAAAAATACTAATGGAATAGATAAGTACCTTGGTGCCAATGAAGGTTTCATCAAGTGAAAATAGGCAGCCAGAGTGTCATTCTTGACATAATTTCCAGTATATTTTGAAGATCTTGATAGATACACAGCGGCCATCACAAGTGGCAACAATATACATATCCCAACAATCAACAATAGCAATATCCCTCCAGATGAACCATCAATATTAAGAAGAAATTGAGGAAGAGCAATCCCCATTTGAAATCCCTGCATCATATATCGTATAAGTATCATAACATGTTAAACTAAAATTATGACTTCAGCTACCCATTCAAGTTTTGAATATAATTTTATATCCTTTGTATGGTTTAATTTATCCATTAGAATCACTTTTTAAGGTTACCTGCCTACCATCAGGATGGCCATATTTTTCAAAATTCTCTCGAGAGATTGGATCAGTCAAAGCCTGGTAAGCTTTGGATATCGACTCGACAAAGAACTTATGAGCAGCTGAAATTTAAAAACAAAGTGATCTTAAGAAATGCAGGAAAACAATAAGTATAATACAAACATATGTGAGTTTGAGTTTGAGTGCGAGAGCGAGTGTGTTTAAACCAGCGACAATTGAATAACCTGGGTCAGGATTCTTATCAGGATGGTATTGTATGGAAAGTCTCCTATAAGCCTTCTTGATTGCAGAATCTGATGCTCCAGGCTCTAACCCAAGAATGCTGAACGGCTCAAAGACCTGAATCTGAGTTGACACAAGAAAATGTTTCAGTGAGAACAAGTGCATTTATCAACAACACATGCGAGCAATGGAAAATGAAGAGCAAGAACACAAGAATAAGACGAAGAAGAGTTTTTCAGATATAAGCATAACTAGTTATGCATGGATACCTCGTTGCTCATGTTCTTTATGTAATAAACAAGAAACACCACGATGACCCACAGCAGTACCAGAGTAAAGTTACCACATGTTGAGACATTTGCAATCTGAAACAGAAAACAAAATGTAACTGATTCTAAACAAATATAATCACTACTATAGGCCTGCAATTGCTAAAATAAATTAATAGTGGTTTAACAAAATATACCTACCCTACTAAAAACTGATTTACAGTACTTCCCTGACCGAGTACAATCAGAACAACCACAGTGGATGCTCTTAGCTTTCTTTGAGGCAGCACGGAATAATTTCAATATGGTGTAAGGAACCAAAGGCAGAGCAATCATCGATAAGATGAAAATTGGAAACAAAGCATTATTTTCTTCTGAATCAGCCATGAGTCAACTTAATCCTTTGCTACTACAAAAAGTACACCTACAAATGCATGTTTACCATTTAGAAAAAAGGGATTAAGACAAAAATAACTAAGAATATATGAAAAGTAAGTTATGAAAGCAAACTATTGTCACATTTCTAGAATCATTATCGCATAAACAGAAATAAAATGAACAGCAACTAGAAATCATAAGGATAGACAATTAGAGGATATTCAAAAAAGAAGTTTTCTATGTTTTTGCCCTTTGAAACAGCTCACAACTCAGATTCAGCCAGTTCTGTGAGTTTTCTTATGGACAGAATATTAACATTCAGAAGATTAAACACGTTTAAACAAGAAAACTCAATTCAGAAACAAGTTAAATCACAAACCACAAAAGAATGAAAACCCATACAGAAAAGATGAGGGTATGATGCATCAAGTGCAGCTCTCTCTTTCTCTATCTGTCTATCACACTCCTCACGCGCGCACGCCCAGAAAAAAGTAAAAAAATAAATAAATTAAAAGGAATCTCTGAGCTATATCACAAGTCATAACCTCTCCAAAACCAACAGAAATGGAGACACGAATCAACAACATCACGCATCAAATCAGAAACCCTAACAACATTCACAAGCAACATCAACTATGAAGGCTGAAAACATGATTGATTATGAAAGGGTAAACGTGACAAAAGGATTTTTACATGGAATTACCTAAATTCTGAGATCAAATCTCAAGATCTGAGACTTTGCAACAGCAAAGGGAACGTGAAAACTGATTTCAGTCCGATGGCGCGAAGATTGTAAGAGGGAAATAGCGAGTTTCTCTTCGATTTGGTTCCTTTTTTCAGAGTTTTCAGTGTGCCGTCAGGGCAACGGACATGCTGTTACGCATTTGCCCGAATTTAGCTTTGCATTTCATGGCGAGGACAAAAGTTGACCTTTACGGGATTGCAAGAAATTTATTAGAGAATGAAATTTTTGATTTTGTTTGAATTTTTTTGGTTTGGTTTGGTTAAATTTAAAAAAAGTGGTATGATTAGTTGTTAGTGGGTATATTAAAATAATAATTAAAATTGATTTGATGTAAAAATAGGAAAGAGATGATTAAAGTGATGGTTAGTTAAAATAATGTGAATAGATGAATAGTGAATTAAGACTATGTTTATCCGTGACCCAAAGGTCACGGAAATAAGACAAAAAAAAATTAAAAACAAAAAAAAAAAAGTCACAAACTTTGCGACCTAGGGTCTCGACCGGTTTTGTGTAGGAATGGGACACTTGTCCCATTTTTATTGCATAATTGTATTTTTTTTCTAAAAAAAATAAAAAAATACTAAAATTTATATTTTTTCATTCTCTACAAATAAAGACCACACTTGATATATTTTAAAATACAATTGCAACTTTTTAATAAATTAAAATAAAATAAATGTTTAGGTTGAGTTGGGTTGGGGATAAAGATAAATTGGGTTGGAAGATTGAGTTGTGTAGGTGGAGGAGAGAAAAATAATTTTTAATTATTAAGTTGGGTTGGGTTGGGTTGGGAATAAGGATGGTCTAAGGTTGATGTGGTGTGTGTGAATGATTGATATTATTTAATTATATTAATAATATTAATGATAATGGGGTTGAGTTAAAATTGAGTTAAAAAAATAGTTGAGTTAAAATGTTGAAATTTTTTTGAAAAATTTTCATAAACAAACATGACCTGAAGATAAATTATACAATTTACAACTCCAATACACTAATTAAAATAAAAAATGTTACACGTAATAAATGTGTATAGAGGTGTACATATTACTCACATAGAGTGAGTTCATGTACCTATAGCATTTTTCGAAAGAGAATTATATTCAAAATATATAAATAATTAAATATAATTTTTATTTTAAAATATTGAATAATTGAACTTACGTAATTTGTTGATCGAATACAAAGATTATCTCTCATAAGCTTCGATTGTATTATATTATAATATATTTTTCATGGATGCTACATAATTGGATTGACAAATATATTTATAATTATTTAATAGTGATTAACATATAATTTTTATTGTTATTGAGAAATATAAAGTTAACTTTTATTTTACATTATGATGTTACTGGATAAAATCAATATAGTATTAATTAGATAAAATATTGCGCAATAATATTTTGTTATAGTGTAAGTCACTAGTACACCACCAACGCGATGTGCGGCGTGCTATTATAAGTGATGTGTATAATAATTTAAATAAATAAAAAAAATTATTCAAGCTACTGTATAGAGATAATAAAAAGTAGGATAAAGTTTTGGTCTACCACACCTTAAGATGTTCATATAAAAAGAAAAAAAAGAAAAATCATAACTCTAGAAACAACAATATATGAGTGTATGTGATTAAAAATGCAATATGTTCTTTTCCTTCAAAATTTTAAAATTAAGTTAATAAAACTTAATAAACATGTATGTTGGAGTCTATGAGGATCTCATTATGTACAAGTCACGAATTCAATAGCAAACGTAAACCTATGCGCAGCGGATCTAAAGGTTTGACGTAGAAAACTTCGGCATAAAATTTTCTGAATCTGTCGGATTCAGGATGACCGGTAACAACACACGAACGCAAGCTGGATCACACGAACGGACGTCAGGATCGAGTCGGTCATGTGGGTTACCAGTGGAGTAACAAAAAGAAGATAAAGCTCGAATGAGATTTAGTTGATGCCTTTAATTTTGAGAATAATAGTTAATATGTTATAATTTTATGTTTAGTTATTATAATGTTTTGCATTGAAAAATTTACTCAATGAATTAAACATAAAGATATCGTATAAAAGAGACGGATTTTAATCTTTTAAATTCTATTAACTTTTATTTTGCCACATTATATAATTAATTATGTTAAGTTTTATATTATGTGGTTAAAATTTGCAATTTCAAAATAATCCACTTTGTGAAAGATGTATAAATAAAATTAAGACGACATTAGATTCTTATATTGTGGTTCTATAATGAACAGATATTATGATTTTATAATTGAAAAAACCCAAAGTGGGTGGTTTTAAAAATTTAAGAGATTAATCAATTTAGGACAATTAAGAGATAATTTGACAATAATCATTATTATTTTTTGCTTATATATATATAGATTTTTTTAAATAATTACTTAGTGTGAATTTGTATTATAATAATTTATTAGTTATTTTTTTATTTTGAAAAAACCAAAGTCTAGCCAAGTGAAAATAAGATCAATCAAACTATGAAATGCACGATAATGAAGAACAAAATCACTGCAGAAAACATGACATGCATATTTCTCTAGGTAATCACTAAAGCCTCGTTTACTAGGGTTGATAGGATATGATAAGGTTGGTATGTTTACTAGGTTGGTTAAGGGAAAGGACCATTCTGATGTGGCATGTAGGTCTCCCTTCATTAATCTGATGTGGAGGGATTGTTTTGTCCGCCCATTTTGGGAGGATAATTTTATCCCCAAGTTTAAGTTCCAATTTTGGGCGGATATTTATAAAATATTAATTTAAATAATTTTTTTATTTAATTTAAAATAATATTATATATAATCTAAAATAATTTTATTTAATCTTTAAAGTATTAATTTTATTTTAAAAAATATTGTTTAATATAAAATAATTTAATTTAATTTAAAATAATATTATTTAATTTATAAAATAATTTTATTTAATTTAAAATACTTTTATTTAATTTATAAAAATATTAATTTAATTAATTAAATCGGTAATTTTATGTATTTATCATAGACTTTTATCCACTTTTNATTTAATTTATAAAATATTAATTTAAATAATTATATATAATTTAAAATAATTTTATTTAACTTAAAATAATATTATTTAATCTATAAAATATTAATTTAATAAATTTTATTTAATCTAAAAAATATTGTTTAATATTATTTTCTTTAATTTAAAAATATTATTTAATTTATAAAAATATTAATTTAATTAGTTAAATCGATAATTTAATGTATTTATCATAAACTTTTATCCACTTTAGTAAATATGTGACAATTTGTATCCAAAATCTGATGTGGCAAATTGGAAGAATTAATTTGTCCAATCCCATCATCTCTAGTAAACGAGGCCTAAAATATTACAAACAGGCTCAACATGGCCAACCAAAGTCACATTACTCTATACCAATGGACATGACACTACCTATAATCATAAATATCTAAACAAATTCATCACTTGAAATTTAATTGAGAGAGTTATTGCAGAGGAATAAACACACACTGATGTAAACAAGAATAAAATGAAGTGAATTCCTGTGGACAGAAAAGCTCTCAAATAAGACTGGAATCGAATATCAATTCAAGTGGAAACAAAAGCTCTCAAATAGATTGGAAATGAATATATCATGATCCAAAAATATTAAACATGCTAGGTCACCGCAAGAAAATGCAAGTAGATTGAGAAAACAAAAAACCTAAGAAAGTCCCTAAACTCTCAACAACAATAGAATTGCATAATATAACTTTAAGGCCGAACCAATTCTGCCACCAAGGGCCAGAATATAAGAGAAGAACTGTATTCAGTGCGGAAGAAATAAAAAAATAAAAAACACAGAATGTTAACAAACCCCATAGCCACAAACATGTAGCACAATCAAATGCAAATCCTATAAACCAAGTAGTCCACCAAGGTACATCAAAAAGAAAAAGAACTTTACAATCACCCAACAAATAACAAACATAAATTGAACATGCAGAAGTCATTGAAAGATGTCAGCAAGAACCTACGATATTCTAAACAAATTCTGGGAAAAACTTTCACCTCAAAAGCTTGCCAGTTGCGCAATAAAAACTTAGGATAACCACCACAATCAGTTCAAACAACTCTATTTTCAGAAAAATATAATATTCGTTACTTCTTTGAAATACTAATCAGGAAAAATTAAACAGCGTGGGTAGTAATTATTGAAAAGTCGGTACACAAGTTAAAGTTATTATTATTGTTATTATAAACAGGCTATATGTTATCACAAGAAAATGCAGGTCGATTGAGAAAACAAAAAACCTAGGAAAGTCCCTAAACTCTTTGCAACAATAACATTACACAATCTAACTCACAGACAACCCAAGTCTGCTCACTGATAATGCTCAATTCAATGGTTATTGGCAACAAGCACACTAACAAAACCGAGAGAGTTAAAGAGATGGTAATAATAAATTAAAACAAATTATAGTATGGCACAAAAACGTTAAACCACACTGAAAAATAAGTGGGTCCATCCACAACCATGCAATATTGACTAATGGGAATCACATGGGTAAAACATTAAAGAACGACAAGGTGTGATTAAATGAGTATACAGATTTTAACACGATCATATATCAACAGTGTCAGACCATTAAGCATCAACCATCACCAAGTTTTACCTTATCGTCCATTCAAGCTTAGAATTTAGTCGTCCTCAAAGGAAATTCACCATCTACATTGTAAGAAAGACACCAACATCGTAAAGTATCAACCATGGACATGCGACCAACCATTTATAGCTGAAAATTCTCTCAATAGATAGTTGAACTCCAGTACCCAAAACAAGGTCAGACCAAGAAAGAAAAGAACAAAAATGGGAATAGATAATAATAGAGTATCTAGAATGCTGTCGAAAGAGTCGATCGACTTTAGGACTGAAAGGCATGGATACTAATAAAGAATTAAAACAAATTAGATTATGGCACGAAAATGTTAAACTACAATATATTATATATTGACAAAATTCTAACCCTTCTCAAGTGTCCAAAACCCCTATCCGCAAATAGGTATCACAATCGAATGCAAAGCCCGAACCAAGTCGTCCCTCAAGGTAAGGCAAGGAAATCTGAGGAACCATATTTGGAGCAATGTGGAATGGAACCAAAAATCAAGTCAAGAGAAACAGGAGAGAATAAAAAACAGGTCATTTTTAATAATGTATAAAAAACAAAAAACTGATCACATGCCCAAACCCCTTAACACAAACATGTAGCATCTAATTCAAAGTGCAAATCAAGACATATCCAATGTATGGCAAAGAGATCCAAGGAAAAGTTTTGAGAGCATGGGAGAATGGAACAAATGATAAATTTAAATGGAATCAAGAAAAATTAGGTCATTGGTACCAAAATAATAATAATAATATATAAATAAACAAAAAAATGTAATACAATGCCCAACCCCGTTAGCAACAAATAGGTAGCACAATCAAATTCAAAGCCCAAACCAAGTCGTCCCCCAAGGTAGGGCAAAGAGATTCGAGGAACCTTATTGAAAGAGCAGGAGACGAACAGAACAACAGAACAAATTTAAAAGGATAAGGGAAAAATTAGTCATTTATAGGACAATATTAATATATATATATACAAAACCAAAAATAATAATAATAATCTAATGCCCACCGCCCCTTAGCCACAAATAGGCTGCGCAGTTCAAATCAAAGCCCAAACCAAGTCGTCCCCAGGATAGGGCAAAGAGATCCAAGAAACCGCATTGAGAGCATAGGAGAGCGGAACAAAATATAAAAAGATAAACTGATAAGGGAAAAAATAGGTAATTAGTACGACAATATTAATACATAGACAAAAATATAATCTACTGCCCAAACCCCCTTAGCCACATATAGTAGGGCCATCGAACTCAAAGCCTAAACCAAGTCGTCCCCCAAGGTAGGGCAAAAAGATTCGAGGAACCATATTGAGAATAAGAGAGAATGGAACAAAATATCAAACTTATAAGGAAATAGATCACTGGTAAAAAATATTAACTTATAGACAAAACAACAAAACTAATCTAGTGCCCAGCCCCCTTAGCCACAAATAAGCGCAAATGAATTCAATGCCCAACCAAGTCGTCTAACAAGGTAGGGGCAAACAAATCCAGTGAACCGGATTGAGCATAGGAGAATGGAACAAAAGGTCTAGTTCAAAATGATATGGGAAAATTAGGTCAGTTTTAAAAGGATACGGGAAAAAATAGGTCAATTGTAGGACATTATTAATATAAAGACAAACAAAAAAATATCAAATAGATAGTGAAATCAAACCCAAAGTCCTAACCAAGTCATCCTCTGAGAAAATTCATCGTCTACCTAACCATCTTTAAAATAGTTTCAGCAAAAAAAAAAAAAAATGGTTATAGATTGATCTGAAAGTTTTGAAAATAAAAGTTTTGAAAGTTTTGAAACTGGATGATGTAAAATATAATCAAGAAAATAATCATACAGGTTTTGATTCGTGATAATTAGAGCAGTAAATACCAATTCAAACTCAGACAAAGCACAGTAGGCATAAAATCTTCACCATTCAAATTATCGCACAATGCGAAGAAATTAGAAGTTAATTCAAAAGTAACCTGTGAGCAGTTCAAAAGAATAAGAAGAAGAATTAACCAATTTGGATTGGATTCAGGATACCGAAATTGCAGAGACATGAAAGGTTTTTCGTTGTTGGATTCAAAAGGGACCCTAATCGCCCCCATTTGTTCGACAATTGAGACCTTCATACATGCTTCAATTGCGATTTTGACCCGTACCTTTTTCCCTTCCTAGAGGAACCTGAAACTCAACAAACATAAAATAGGAACGAAGATTTAGAATGATCAAGAAAAGTTTTTTCTTGGGCAATGCATTGAATTTTGAAGGTCTGCAGAAGAGACAACTGATGAACCTTATATAACGAGAATGAAGACGGAGAAGGAGAGAGTTTTGAATTGGAAAATAACGCGTCTGATTTACTTTCCTTAATAAACGTCGCATCCCTTTCTTTTTTTTTTTATCAAACTTCAAATCTTATACCATCAACAACAATGTACAAATCGGGTAGCCAAAGGGCTACAAGTCCATGGGAAAACCAGATAAGGCATCCCTTCTGAGACCAACAAGGTCTAAACACAAGAAAAAGAGAACACCTAAAACAGAAAGAGAAAAAAACTTAGTCCACAAATAACAAAATCAAAAGACAAACCTAAACATAAGAAAACAAGGCTGATCTACCAAATACACTGCACACCAACACCAAACCAAACATAATCTTATGGAATCTGGGGAAAGGAGACAGATTGGTACTCCATAGATATAGAATAAATGTCCTGAGCCAGAATCTCCAGTTGCCAGGAAAAGGATTGCTTCTTGGCAAGACTGCATCTCAAAGCCTCATCTCTGATGAAGATTTCTGCTGCAAGCCACTTCTGTGCCATTCCCTCTGAGAGCCACTTTCTGATTTGGATGAGAGAGTCTTCAGTTTGGCATTGGGCTAAAGGATTTTTATTGACAAACCAGTGAATTTTTGTAGTCTCAGCCATAGTAGCAGATGGTGTAGCTATGCCTCTGATTTTCCAGGTGGTGTAACTGGTAGCACTAGCACTGGGCTCATCAGACTGAGCCCCTACTCCCTGCTTCCTGTTCTTAATCCTTGGAATTTCCTTGGCTGCCTCAAATTCTAGCCACTCCTTCTTAGCTCCATCAACCACCATCCTCTCAGATGTTATCTCTTTATTGAAGATCCAAGAGTTCCTTGTTCTCCACAGCCACCATAGAAGGTATGTGGAGAGAGAGATTCTATCCTTGTTGATGGCAGTATCTGAGAGTTCACACAAATCTTCCCACCAATCTCTAAAGCAGATGTGATCTTCCTTTAGCTTGTACCACCAAATCCCTGCTAACTGCCACACAGTTTTAGCTCTTGGGCACAAGAACATTATATGTTCAAGATTTTCCTCAGAATCCCCACACCAACAACAAAGCACATCCTCTAAAGCTCCTCTTCTTTTCAAGTTTGTTTTTGTGCCTAACCAATTATGCCAACATTTCCAAAGAAAATTTCTCAGCTTAGGTTTGATAGGCAGATGCCAAGTTTTCCTCCAGATGTTTTGCAAGGTGATCTCTCTCCCAGTACTTGACCCAACACCACCAGCAACTATTTTCTTCCTTTCTCTGATTGCTCTGTAAGCTTCCTTAACTGTGAAGAGACCCTTTTTGTGTGGTTGCCATATCATCTTATCTGGTTGTCTCCGTTGGCTAATATGGAGCTTCAAAATTTGGGAGGCAACAGGAGGGCTAAATGCCTGCATAACCAATTCAGTATTCCAGGACACACCATCTTCTGCAAAGAGATCTGACACCTTTTTGATCTGCAGCAAATCACCTGAAAAAGAGCATTCTGGGATAAAATGTGGTATGTTAGGAACCCATGGAGATTTCCATACATCAATTGTGCTCCCATTGCCCACCTGGAATCTTAAACCCAACCTAAGAGAAGGTCTAGCATCTAACCAGCATTTCCACATCCAGGAATCAGAATTTCTCTACCATATTTATTATCCATAATTGATACTCCCAAAAGTCCCAACGGATAAATAAAAATATTTATTATCCATGCAATATAGCCAGATCTATTATGATGAATAAAATTGTTTCACTTAAATCAGAAATTCATTTGTAGGAAAAAAAATATTTACGTTATCAAATAATATGTCATTACAAATTGCGTGATACTTCTACATCTTATTTAATTGTCACTCATTTGTATACAAAAAAATACTGTATTTATGTTATCAAATAATATGTCACTAGTACAATACCCGTGTAGTAGTGTACTTATTAAAAAAATTATATTTAAAATTAAATACTAATAATAAAAATTATTTTAGTTTTTAAATACTTTTTTAAAAAATATATTATTATTTATATTTAAATTGATATCGTCACTTATACGACTTACCATCTTATATTATATAATTTTTTAATTTATATCAGATAACTACTTTGTAGTTCAGTTAGTTTAAATAATTATATTTTTTCGAATTAATATTAATAGGTAATCTAAAAACTCGTTTAAAACTACTTTATTCAATATAGATATATACTCTATTTTATGAATTAAATTTATGCTATTACAGAATGATAAATGTATTTTGAATTATATAAAATATGAAAAAATAATACATGTATGAATTAGTTAAAAACTCAATTAAAACTATAGAATAGTAAATTTACGAAATTGTCTTAGGATATACTCCCATATTAATATGATAAAGTTAATACACAAATTTGTGGAAGTCAATAAATTTATGATAATGAAAGAGATATTTATAGGATGCAATAATGTAAGATGAAATAATTATTTATGGTTGATTCCAAGCTGATTATGTTTCCAATTTTTTTTTATCTAAACCTAAATACGAAGCATAATAATTTGACACGTATGATTCCAAAATGTGCGAACTTACCACTTAGGCTCAACACGTTTTGAATAGGGAATAAGGAGATAAGGGGATTTGTAATGAATAACACCATGTTGGGAATTACTTTCCAAGTTTAAGGGTGTGATTGGATATGAATTTGATTTAGTTTTGATTAATTTTCTTATAAATCATAATTAATTTTGTAACAAATGACATAGTTAGTCGTTAATAAAATTTTGAATTTATATGAAATTATTATTTAAAATAAAATAATTAAAGTTTATTTGATATAAAAGTTGGGAGATTGTTTGACACAACACTCTCTCTACATCCGCGATCCCCAATCCTCTCGAAACCCTTCCTCCCAAAAATCGATCTCTTCGCCTTCCTCCGCGACGGAATAGCTCAGCCATGGGTCGTCCTTGACCACCTGGCCCACTCCCGGTGCAACGCGCTTTCAATGTGGTCGTGGATTGCTTGGGATGCGGTGGCCCGGTCTGTGGTCGCTGATGGGGTCTTGGTGGGAGGTGATGACGCGCTCGACCGTCGTTCGACTGATGATTGGAGGTTTTTTCTTTGATTGCCGGCGGGGTTCTAGTTCACGATGTTTCGCACTTCTATTGGCCCTCCTTTGCGGCTGTTGGGTTGTGGCTCTCCGGCGGGGGTTTGCCTGTTTGGATGTGACTTTGTCACTGGTCCTCGGCAATTCGTGGTGATGTCAGGGGGTGCGGGAGCCGATGAGTGGGGCAGGATCCCGACGGCTGTGTTGGCCTGGTGCGGCCGTTGGGGTTGAGGGCCCGGGCCAATCACGCTTTTTCCTCAGTCAGCTAGTGGTGTTAGGTGACGGGGGATTGGGTCCTATCGAGCTTGGCTAGTGGTATTAGACGAGTCCGGTGGGGCTGGCGTGGTGGCTGTTTCGGGCTCTCTCGGTTAGAGATGGGTCGATTTGAGACAGTCTCGGGGGTTGAGTTCACCTGCTGTATAGGCTTTTGTGTAGTTTCGGTAGCAGTTCTCGGGCTCGAGGCTTTCTTTGTGTCGGTTGTTCACTGCTGGTTGAGCATAGTTCGGATCGCTGGGGAAGGGTTCTGTTTTAGTTTATTGTTGTTTATGTTATTGTTTTTCGTTGTTGTGTGATCGTTGTGTTTGTGTTAGTGTGGTTTATGTGTTTTTGGTTTGGACTGTTGGCCCCAGTTTGGCCGAGTGTAGCATTTATTCTCCTGTTGGGAGTTTACACTCGGCTATTACCCCGTTGGGGATTTTTTATTTTTGTACTTTTTGTTGTGATTTTAGCTTGGTGTTGGTGTTGTAGTGTGCTTGTCGTTCTAGCTTTGCTAGTTGGTATTCTGTCTAGGTTACATTAGTTGTGTGTGTAACCTCTCATTTCACGGCTTCGGGCTCGCCTGTTGTACATTGCCTTTTGGCCTTTTTTTATGAGTATGTTTATGCCGTTTGAATATAAAAGTTGGAGATAAATTGTGTGAAATGATGGTTAGTTAAAGTTATGTGAGTGAGTGAATAGTGAATTGGAGTTGATGTTGAGGTGTAAGAATGATTTATTGATATTATTCAACTATAATGATAATCTTAAGAATAGTTGAATTGAATTAAAATTTAGTTAAATTTGAGTTTTGATTGATTTTTTTTGTTTTTATTTGAGTTGATAGCCAATCACATTCTAAAAGGTCTATTTAGGAATCTTTGTAGTAATCATTTTTTCAAAGGTGTTTGTTTGGTGATTATTATATATTGAAAATACCTTTGAAACAAGACATATTTTCAAATGTGAAATGATAAAAAAGTAAATACACAAAACTTTTTTTTTTTCTAATACTATTACCGTGAGCTAATGAATTCAAAGATATCAATTTTTTCACGTTTTTCATAAATAAATATGAAAAGATCCACCAACAATACGTCTATAAATGACTTAATACAGATTAATAAAACTTTGAAACTTTTTGTTATTTCATATATGTATTATGTCCTTATTATCTTGTTGGGATCCCACACTCGGGCATTACCCTGTTGGGGTCTGGGGTCGGTTCTAGGCGATCTTTTGACTTGTCCTCCCAGTTTAATTAGCTGTTGGTTGTCTGTATTCAGCTGTTGGCTGTTTGTATTCAGCTGATGACTGTACTTTTACACATTTTATATAATTCCTCTATTGTTTCAGAAGAAAAAAAATATGTATCATGTGCAACAATACTTTTAGTGTGCTTATTATTCATTAATCTTTGGTCATTATTTTGGGGTATTAAATTAATATTTGGAACTTTACTAGTCACCTTACTTATTTGGATTTAAAGTCAATTCAATCAAGTTTCTTACTATTGTGCCTCATTTTGTTTTGTATGATGAGATTATATTAAATTAATATGAAGTGAGTTGATTGTATTGTTTTTATTAAACTAGTCACGATGAAGGCAGAGTCCCTCACGGAAAGAGGGAAGTTGGGAGAGGCACCGAGTTAAGGCTATCTCGAACCGGTTTACCGAGCCAACCGCTTTGACCGATCTACCAAATTGGTATTAGTGTTATACCAATGTGTGTGACCTGTTTAGTTTTTGTAAATCCTAACGAATCAAAACATGCTTTTGGTGCAATTTTTGGATTATGCTATTGCTTCATTTTCTAAGAAATGAACCAAACCATTGATTTTCGGTCTGGTTATTCCGTCTTGTTGGCTAACTCATAAAAAAATAACCGTTTGACTCATTTTTAAAAAACCACCTAAGAATTAAAAAATTATTTCTGGTCATTCCGTCTAGTTGGCTAACACAAAAATTAAAAAAGTATTCGTTTTGTGTCACGACTACTCTTGAGAACAATCTCACAAATTACACAAACATATCAATTATAGGATTATGGATTGTGCATGTATGTCAACGAGTGTGAGATGGCTGATGGTGATGGGATGGATGTAGAGTGATGATATTGAAAATTTGAAAAAGAGTTTTGCTACATATGTACAGAATTAGAGTAAGTGATTTAGGTTTTTCAGTTTTGTGGAACTGGAGAATGGATGTTGAGATGCTGAGTACACATTTCACAATTCACCATTTTTATGAAATCTTTAAGGCATAATTGGATATGAGAAATAATCGATTTTCAATCGGTTGCGATCTTTTTATTTATTGCATATCTAATCATCTAACTAAAACTCCAACTATACGCAACTCTCATACTTCTAATAATTTAATTAAACAATAACAATCAATCATTATTACACATCACATCAACTTTGATTCATTATTCACTCTACATAATTTTAATTATACAACACTTTCACCAATCCATCTTCTACTTTTATACCACATAAATTTTAATAATTATATTTTTAAATATTATTTAACTTTAAGCTCAAAATCATCAACTCAATCTACTTTATTCAAAATAATTCATTTCAACTATTTTAACCAAACAAAACCATTTGGATTCATATCCGCCCTTAATTTCGAGTTTTTGTTATGGTTTACATAATATATAAAAATAAACACGTGTTTATATGTGTATGATTGGTTCTTTGACTGATTCACATGCATACGATTATACGGAACTAATTCTAACTAATTAACCGAACCGTCAAAATAGCTATGTTGTAACTAGGAATCGAACCAAAGTGGCATGCTTCGATCCAGTTCAATTCGAATATGCAATTATCAGTTTTGCAATCCCATCCTTACCACTACTAAACTCCCTTTCAATCTCAATATGCTCATCCAAACATCATCGAGCAGTGGAGGAGCTCGATTTTCAGGGCATGCTTGTTTATAAATTATTTAACTCTCATTCAATTAATACTCAAAATTCTACTCAACTTTAACCTAATCCCACTATATTTAATATTATTAATATAATTAAATAATATAAACAAATCATTCTTACACATCACATCAACTTTAATTCACTATTCATCTACTCACATAATTTTAACTACCTATTATTTCCAATCATTTTTAATTAATCATCTCATACTTTTACATTATTCGATTTTAACAATTTTATTTTTTAAATATTATTTTAATATATTCTTAAAACTCCACTAACAATTAACCATACCATATTTTTCAAAATTAACTCTAATTAATCAAAACTAATACAACACCCATGTATTACATGGGTAAGGACGGTGCCTCATCTCGGGCCGTTCATGGACGGATTCATAAAAATGAGATGGGTATCCGGACAAGTCAAATCTAGGACCGTCCCGGACCGCGCCCACCCCTACCATAAATAATCAACATATTTATAGATAATCCAAACCTAAATTAAATCTATCAAGCCTAATAACGAAGCATGTAATTTTGCCACATAGGATCCCGAAGCATGCGAGCCTGCCACATAGGCTCAACACGTTCTCAATTAATTTATAGGAGGGATAACTTATTTTAGACAAATTATTTATTAAATAAGCGAGGCCTTAAAATAGGTGGGCCAGCATATTGTACTATGAGTCAACTTCCCATGATGATTGTGCCTTAGTTGATTAGAGTATGATTGTTGGTAGTCATTTGACTAAGCCTTATATATATTGTTTGAGTTCTTCTATTATATTCAGGTTTAACTTTGAAAAAAAAAAGAGTCAACTTCAGTCTATGACCTTATTGGTGGACCCGACTTGACCCGTTTGAAAAACAGGTGGATTCGCCCGCCCCAAAAGTTGCAAGTCGGGCCGGAGCGGGCTCGGGTGAAATTGCCTCGAAGACTTCGAAACGATTTTCTCTCTCGCGGACGAGATTTTTCTCGGATTTTCCTTCTCTCCGCTACTACACCTCATCCCATGACTTCCACCACGGACACCCGCCACCATCGGCGCCGTCCCGCCGGCCCTAACCTTTCCCGACTCCTCCATGCCGCCTCCACCAACATAAACTCTCTCGTATCCCCAAAACCACCGTCTCCGCCGCGACCCTCATCGAAAATCCACCTCCCTCTCCTCCTCCCGGACCCGTTTCTCTCACTCGTTTCACCGTCCGCTTCGACTTCCACCGAATTAGCTTCCCAGATGCGGTCAAAATCCCCGCTGTCTCCCTCGACGGTCAAGGACGTGCCATCTCCGGACACCAGGTCGAGGTTATCGTCATCGATGCAAATCTCGACCGGGAAAGGCGGTGGACCAGCTTTTGTCGGCCAGGTTTTCAGCATGTGTGACCTTACCGGCACTGGTTTGATGGCCGTGTCCACTCATTTTGACATCCCTTTTCTATCCAAAAGGTATTGGGGCTAAGTTTCAGTCCTTACCAGAAGTCAGAATTTCACAATTTCAAATCATTACTGTTTTAATTTATGAAGCTTAGATGAAGTTTGTAGAATCATCCGATTCATTTACTCATTGTGTTTTTGTTATTCTGCTTTAGTAGAATATATCCGCCATTTAAGTTGATGCTACTAATTGTTTTAGGTTTAGTTTTCAGCTGAAATTAATATAACTGAAGTTCTTCACAGTGCTGGAATTGGAAAGAATAAGCATGCCAAGGTTTCCGATCATGTCAGCTTGTTAATTGTTATTATTGAATTTTATTGAATCTATTCAGGATTTTTGTGTGATGAAGTATTGTCTTGGGGGCTAGTCGTGGTCTTAGGATCTGAAATTTGCTATTTGAGTGGTCTGAACGAGAAATAATGTAAACAGAAGCAAAGTATGTCAGTGCATAGTCCAAAAGGCACACTCATATTTCACTGTTAGATCATTGAATTTATATTTAGTTTAGTGTCGTATTTGTTTTCCCATGTGGCTTCTGGTAGGCGCATTGATCGTGCCTGAAAGCTTTTTACTACTTGTGCTTGTTTTAGTAATGATGTATTAGCAGTATTTTTGCATTGCCATTTGCTGCTGCCTGCCAGGCATCTACTTTATTATACTATTTTCTCATTTGCTGACAGAACACCAGAGTGGCTAAAGAAGATCTTTTCTGCAGTCACTAAAAGTGAAAGAAATGGTCCTGTATTTCGTTTCTTCATGGATTTGGGCGATGCTGGTATGGTTTTTATGGCATGCTCTTCACTTTATTTTGCTAGGAAGATCATATTCAGCTAACAATTTTCTTGCTTAACTCCTGTAGTTTATCATCCCCCACCTTGTTAGCTCATTTCCCACTTTCATCTATTTATTTGTTATTCATTTGGTCATATTTGGTTAATTGAGTTAGTCTTTAGCTAAAGGGTTACCACTTACCAGTCTATTCTCAAGTTGCACGGTCATATGGTATTTGGCGCTTAATTTTAACAAAACATACATTGCCTTCACTTTTGATAATTGCTTTGGTGAAATGCGTGAAACTTAATGCCTCGAGTTGACGATGTATCTAACTCATATTGTTCGCAGTTTCTTATGTAAAACAGCTCAATATACCAAGTGGGGTGGTTGGTGCTTGCCGTCTTGATATTGCATATGAGCATTTCAAGGTTCTTCCTTGCTCAGTATCAGTGTTTATTACTTGGTATACTGAATTGTAGCTTTTTTTATATTGCTATTAAAACCTTACTTTCACATGTTATAGAAGCAAATGATGCTCTTCCTACACATCTAAGAATGTTATTAATTCATTATATTGAATATAGTTGTGAATAGTAAAAGGGCCAGTTATTAAATTTGATGCAAAAATTATAGTTTCAAATGGTGGCCGCATTTTCCACAGGATGCTCGTTTATCTGAAACTCCATTTCTTGAATTTTTGGGTGTACAAAGTATGAATATCATTATCATCACGAGATTATACAATTTGCTCTTAGATCACATAGATGTGGTTTCTTGTAAAATTAACTAGCTCAAATAATTTGTTGTATGTCCCATGTGATGCAGGAGAAGCCTCACCTGTTTCAGTTTGTTCCAAATCAAAGACAGGTTAGGCACAAGCTGATACTCAAAATCTTTGAAACCTCCATAGCACATGGATGTTAGGTATTATGCCATTCAATCTCCAACTTCCGTAATTTACTTCTTTACAGGTCAAGGAAGCCAACAAGCTTTTGAAAAACTTGCCGCAGAACGATGAGAGAATGAAAGTGGACGGTGTTCCTGTGTTTAGTGCTCAAAACTTGGATATTGCAATAGCAACAAATGATGGCATCAAGTGGTATGTTATGTTTATGAAAAATGCTACAAGTACATAATAAATGTACATAGAGGTGTACATAACACTCACATAGTGGGGTCCACTTGATTTTTTTATTTTTGGCGGGTCGCACTAAATGTGAGCGTTATGTACACCACTATGTACAATATTATGTACCTATAGCCTTTCTCTATGTTATATACTGTATATAGTATTGAGTGAGAGAACTTCTCCTGTTGTTTTCTTGGTAGGACATAGGTAAACAGTTCATTCCTTGTACATCAAGCAACTCAAATATATCTACGATATCTCACCACTTATTTCCTTCTTCAAATGTGCGTAGTAGTATTTACCACGGACCTGTCAAGTTCTCACAGAATTTCACGTTTAAGTAACCGAAAATTGTCAGCATATAGTAAAATTACTCTGACTAAGTTTTTCACCATCCCACAATAAAAGGACACGTTGAAGCAATGACATTGTGTCATGCACATCCTGAAATATTGGATTCAAAACTTAGTAAGTGGCCAATGGAAATCCTGCGTCATAAGAATATACAGGAAACATCTGGATGACAAAATTGCTAGAATATTTGAAGTGCTATAGTGCATTTTTTGCGTCTTTGTGTTTATGTATTTGCTTTGTGCAATTCCTCACATTCATTCAACAGAATTTCTACCTCTCACTTTCTGGATCTCGTGACATTTTCCCTCTATCAGGTATACTCCTTACTTTTTTGACAAAAACATGCTGGATAATATTCTAGAAGATTCCATGGATCAACATTTCCAAGCATTAATTGAAACTCGACACTTTCAACGTCATGGGGATGATAGTATTGACGACAGTCTCACTGCCGAGGCTGTTGAAGAGATGGGAGAGAGCATGTGGGACCCTCCAGAGGTGCACAATCTGTCTCTCACTTGCTGCAAAATTTTATCTAGAAATCAATAGATCACACCAAATCTGGCCCAAAAAGAAAAAAATCGAAACAATATAGGAGGAGCCTTCTGTAATATTATATTGAATATAGCTGAAAGCATTACATGCTTCTTTCTTCTTTTTCTTTATTTCATTCTTTTTTTGTGTGTATGTTTTGTCTTTCTTTCCCCTTTTTTTTTGCGAATGTTCTTTATTCTTATTTTTTTTTTAAAGTTTTTTAGTCATTATCATTAATAAGGGGTTATTCTGTTTACTTGTTCTCTCTGATAGGTCCAGGAAGTACTAGATGAAGTGGGTTATCCTACTATACCACTGAGCATCATTTCAAAGGCTGCTGAGATACAACTTATGTATGCTGTTGACAAGGTTCTTCTCGGAAACAGATGGATGCGGAAGGCCACTGGAATTCAACCCAAATTTCAGTACATGGTTGACTCGTTTGAGAGAAAGTACAACCTGAACTTTCATTTTTTTTTTCTCCGTTACTCTTTCCCCTTTTCCTTCACTATTTGACACATCCTGAATTGTTGACATTTTTACTTTTTTCTTCCTGCTGTTTGCTGCATTTGTGTCTTACCTACTTGAATACTACTTAGAACTGATTTACCTAGTGTGTTGTCTCGTAATAATGCTTTATTCTGAAGTTGAGGCACCAAATTGTTTCTTTCTCCCTGATTTAGATGATTGCCCATCTAAATTCGGATAGTTTTTTATTTTATAATAATATAAATATGAAATATGTTTCAAGTAGCTTGTGAACATATAGTGGGAGTGTCCGTCATAACATTTTTGCTCCCTTGTTTTCTCCGTTTTCCTTTTTATTTAGTTCTTTGGATTTGTCATAACATCTCCTATTGCAGGAGCACAGCTTCTTTATTGAGAGCCCAAAATCGGTCTCGCCTAATTTCAAACACTGGATTTGTGGAAGATGCCCAACTTCAGAGTCCTGCTACTTTAGAAGTGGAAGGGAAGGACAAAAATCACGATAAACAAGGGAAGACTCCAAATTTCCAGTTCCCTTTCGGAGATTGGTTTGCTCACCCTTTCTCAAAAGAACAAGAAAATCAGCAGAACCTTTTAGACACAAGGTTTTCACTACGCTCTTCTTGTTGGATTTTTTTTTTTTTTCATTTCTTCTTTCATCACCTTCTTTATTTTGTCCTGTTTTGTGCAATTACGAAAGATAAAACTTGAGGTTTGGCTAACTATTAAATCAGCTGTCTTCAAAATACAACTATAGAATTACCCAATGATAACTGTCTTTTCATGTAATTAGTCTATTTATATTTTTTTTTCTTTTTTTACTTGCCTCCGTACCACATCACATATTTTCCAAATGCAGAGATTCAAATTCGACCCGACAACACAGGGGACGAGAGGCACAATCATCTCCATTCATCCCCAAGATAACCATGGTAGGTATCTCGACTGGGGACCCAGCAAAGATGAGCAAGGCCACTTTAAAGAAGACAATGGATGATTTGACGAAAGAGCTAGAGAAAATCGAGCATGCAGAGCAGAATGACTCGTCTAGTAACGACCATACGTTTGATGATGAGAGGGATCCACTGTTTGTGGCCAATGTCGGGGACTATGGTTCAAGAACTGGACCGGGCAGGTGGGTTAGAGGGGGATCTATATAGGTTCAGAACTCTTTTTTTCTTCTCCTTTATGGGAATATAATTGCGTGAAGTACTCAGTGAGGTTTCGACTAATTTCCAAAAGAAAAAAGAAAATGCTTGAAGGTTTTTGTGTGTTACAAGAATATCCATAGGTAGGTCAAGGTGCAATTTGTAAAACAGAAATATATGTATGAAAGGGAGTTGAATCCTCTGTTTAAACTAGTTGTAGACATTCTTTCTAAGAATATTATTATTTGGAGTAATGCTAAAACCACCATTTTTCGGGGGGCAAATTAGTTTAACTGCTTAGTTCGACGCTATTGTATGCATATCCCATTAGTCGTGTATGTCGAAATCATATTTTTCATATTTCGTCATCATGAATCTATCATACTTGGGCTAGATTTACCATGATGGTTAATTTTTTATTTTTATTTATTTTTTTGGGCATATTGACTTGTTAGGTATATAGTTCTGTGGCCATTTATCTTCAATTTTCAGGTCATTGCACAGGCTTGCCCACTTGTAGATTCTAATTTAGTCTCTTCAAGATATTGCTAATTACGCGGGGGGCTCTAAAATTGCTTCTGATTGGTTGCTTTTTGGTGGTTGACTTTTTAAATTTTTCCCACTGATGAATGGGACTATGAATGATATGTGGCTTTTGACTGGGGCACAACCAGAAGTTGGGAAACACAAAATATATAGTACTGGTTTTATGAGCCTTCCATAAGAGGCAACAGCAAAAATCCAGTCATGATAAAAGAAAATGCCCCCAAACAGTGGATGCCAGCGCCTGCTACAATATCACAACACTAACTGTGAGTTTCTCACCGTTGGATTAGACTGTGATGATCCAACGTTGGAGAACTTGGAGGGTGATATTTTTGCCCAACTTAATTATTATGATTTTACAACCATTTAATAACAGTAGTATGCACTTTTCAATTTGATTAACTCCATGATTTTACTCGACGTTCATAGTAGGATCAAGATGAAGTTGGGCTCAATTAGTTAAAACACAACAAATTGTTTAGAATATTAAACCACTCTTAATTAAATATAAAAAAACATGTCTAATGCTTGATTTAGCCAACAATGAAAGCGAAATTTGACCATAGCTTTCAAATCAATAAAAAATTTAAACAATTAGTTACATTGCTATATGTCTCTGTTTGATTCGTTTACACTTTACACTTGGCACTCGTCTTCACCATCTGTCATGCCCTTCTTTTTTCCTCCTTTTTGTTGTTATTATTATTATTTTTATTTATTTTTATTTTTTTCCCATCCTTGCAAGATGGTTTATGTTCATATGTGCATAGAAGTGCGCTATATTGTGGGAAGCATTTTGTTAAGCCCACTGCAAAAGTGGTGGCCAAATGAGCTTTCTCTAAGTTGATATGTGATGGGAAAGTGAAGAAGATTTTGATTGATGGTAACAAAAAATGGGGTGAAAAAGTTATTTCTGTTTTATTAAAGAATAC
>BKCP01009405.1:0-23411 GCA_008636005.1 Striga asiatica
TTACCACACCATATCTCATAAGGTGTGCTGGGTACAGCTTTACTCGGCACTCTATTCAAAATATGTGCAGCTGTTTCTAAGGCATAACTCCAGAATGAAAGAGGTAAACTAGTGGAACTCATCATTGATCGAACCATGTCTAACAGTGTTCGATTTCTCCTTTCTGAAACCCCATTGAGTTGTGGAGTTCCAGGAGGTGTCCACTGTGAGATAATCCCATTATCCCTTAAATAATCAAGAAACTCATTAGTCAAGTATTCACCTCCTCGATCCGATCGAAGGACTTTAATACTACGACCAATTTGTTTCTCCACTTCATTTCTGAATTCTTTGAACTTTTCAAATACTTCAGATTTGTACCTTAATAGGTATACATAACCATACCGTGAAAAATCATCAGTAAAGGTTATGAAATAGTGATAGTTCCCCATAGCACTAACATTTAGTGGTCCACAAACATCTGTATGGATCAAATCCAACAGACTTTTAGCTCGCTCCACTTGTTCAACAAATGGTGATTTTGTCATTTTACCTTTAAGACATGATTCACATGTAGGCAACCTATCCTCTCCCATAAGGTTGAGTTTTGGTCCCAATTTGTGAATCCTCTTTTCAGATATATGACCTAATCTAGCATGCCAAATTGTGAATGAACTATGATTATCTAATTTCCTTTTATTTTGTTGAATGGTTAGGATGGGACTTTCTGGTGTAATGGTATATAAACCATTTGTCAAGTTTCCTGAATATATAAAAGTTGTATCTTTAAAAATAGAACATCTTCCATTTTCAATGACAAACTTAAAACCTTCCTTATCCAATATTGGAATAGAAATAATGTTTCTTATAATATCAGGAACATACAAACAATTTGAAAGACAAACTTTTACACCATTATTTAAAGCTAGATAAACAGTCCCAATTGCTTTGGCAGCAACCCTTGCCCCATTGTCCATCCTTAGGATTGTTTCATCATTTTCTAGCTTTTTACTTCTTGCCATAATTTGCAAATTATTGCAAATGTGTGAGCCACAGCCGGTATCCAATACCCAAGAAGATTCGTTAACTGATAAGTTAACTTCAACAAAATAAATACCTGAACTTTTCAGGCTTGCAAGATATTTCTTGCAGTTCCTCTTCCAATGCCCAGTTTTACCACAATGATAACATTTATTGGGTTCAGTTAATTTGTTTTGTTCAAGGATACTTGCAATTGGATTTTTAGCCATTTTAGTAGAGTGATCTACAAAAACAACAAACGAAGCAGAAAATAATTAAACTATGGAATTTATATTCATTTAATATTAGGTCTTTAATATTAAATATCTCCCACTATTTTAATTAAAACCCCTTTTTAATTATGAAAATCTAATTTTCATAGTGGGCTTGAAGTCCAATAAAAATATTCCATATCCCAATTTTATGAGTACGCATGGAACATTTATATCGGTAGTCAACTTTTGACAATTGTATCTCTATACAACCTTCAAGATGTTTTGCCTCACCTTTCCTTATATACCTCAATTTTATGACCGTATATATTACTCGGTGTCAAATCAAACCCATCAAAACTTTCATGATAATGGCCCACCAGAGTGTCCCACGACTCATGGTCAACACAAAGAGGAATCCATCTCACGAATATCAATATATTTAATAGAGTTCACAGCTTTCGACATAGAATCATCCCACGACTCGTGGCCAATGATAAAACATCGTAGCATCTCATGTCATCTACTTTTGATGGAAGACCAGGATTAATAAGTTCCAACTTAATTTTATCCATTATTGATTTGATATGGAATTAATCAAATTAATCCGTTTGGGTTCCTTGATCTCATCGATTACCATCTTTACGTTTATTNGCTCGAAGACAAAAAATCCATCATGATTAAGGCTGAGAGGCTGGATGGTCGCATGCAACGACCACTCCTTTGAGGGTGGACATGTGTTCGAAAACAAAAAACTCCATCATGTTTAAGGCCAAAAGGCTGGATGGTCGCATGTAACGACCACTCCTCTGAGGGTGGACATGTGTTCAAAAACAAAAAACTCCATCATGTTTAAGGCTAAAAGGTTGGATGGTCGCATGTATCGGCCACTCCTAGGAGGGTGGACATGTGTTCATTGGCATTTAAGTCATTATGATCAATTAATTTATCGTGATTAATCAAGGAGATTAATGGGGTGGTTTTAGTTGATATACATGCCATCGACACATAGCGACAACACAAGCTTGTCGACAATAAAAGCAATATACAAGATAACACATCAACAGACGCATCAAAGGGAAAATAACAAGAAAATTCCATATACTTCAACAAAAATACTATTCATCCAAAGGCAAAAGAGTACATAGTTCAGCAAAAGAAAAATGCAACAAGTTCAAGAGGTAGCATTATCGGGATCGTGTGAGGCCTGCTCAACATTGGCATTGGTACCACTAGGAGTTTGCTCCGGAGGTGGCTCGAGTTGCTGCTGCGGTGGCTCAATCGGCTGACTTGAGCCAGAAGTCGACCCAGTCCCATCGGACAGCTGGTTTTGACGAGCGGTGTGAGGAATATAACCGTCAGACAGCTTGAAATTGCATCTCAGCATGTCATCATGATTTACGACGCGCTCGAGGAGACCCGACCACCAGTCATGGTCGGTAGGCAACTCGAGAGTGCTTTGGTAACCGGCGGGAACCTTGGGCATAACATCCCAAATGGCCTCCATATTGAACTCCTCAAAGTCGTCTTCGGCTATCTGGGCCCCCGCCTGCTGCATGATAGCCCCAAAACAGTCAGTACCATAAGCCTGCACATCCTTCAGATATTGTGGCGACTGCTTGAAGGCAGTCACCACTTGCTCGCGATATCCTTGCAGGAAGAGCTGGCCAATAGTGGTGTGAAAGAAGATCCTCCGTGCCCGAAGAGCAGCCTCATCGATTAGAGGCTTAGCCCTCTGCTCGAAAGCAATGTTCTCACGTGCTCGAGCTGCCTTTTCTTCCGCGAGCGCAGCCTCAAGGGCTTTCTGCTTAACTCCCTCAGCCTCAAGGGCAGCCTTGAGGGCCTCCTTCTCCTCTCGCTCAGCCGCGAGCGCCTCCTTAAAGGAAATCAGGGCCCCCTCGAGCGTTTCATTCTCGGAGGTGTGGACCCTAGTCTCGGCGGCCGCTTTCTTTATTTTTTGATGAAGCGCATGACGTTTGAGAACAAGCTCAGCCACCCGGTCACTAAGGAGGAGAGATCCTCGCTCGATCGCAGGGATGGAGCGGCTCGTGCTGGCTAAACTTTGCTCGATCAATGGCGCAAGTTCGACCTTTCCCTATAAGGGCACATAAAAGGAAGAGTTAGAGCACAAATTATAAGAAGATGTAAAATAAAATAGATAAACATCAAGTCATAAGGGGTTACCTGAGCCAGCCATCGGGATACGATCGCCTCGGTTATGAAGGGTTTGACCGTCATTGTAACGGTCGGTAGGAAGGTCTACGGGGGGAAAACATCCCTAAGGAAGGACGATACCCCCGTGCCATCGAGTTTAGTGATCGAGATGGCGGTCTCCTCTAGGCAGCAGCGCTTGTTAGCTCCTTCATCCCCCTCAACAGAGAAACGCTTGAGTTGGCTCTCCTCGAGTAGAGTCTCCTCGGGAGAAGCAGTTATGTGAACGACCAGAGTGGTCGAATCGCGAGGGGGAGATTGTGGTTGAGGAGATGCTGGTTGCTCGAGATGTTCGGGCTGCTGGGTGACAAGGGGGTCGATCGAGGGCGATTCCTCGATGATGGGCTTTTAAACAGGCGGAGGACAAGGATCGACCACCATGGAAGAAGTCGTCTGCTCAGGTGGTGGTGAAGTCAAGCGAGTGGATTGGGAGGTGGTCGAGTCAGCAGGCTTCGAGCTCGACCCCTCAGTAGCTTTCTTCTTCAGGGGTACTTTCCTTTTGAGCAAAGGAATAGTAGGCCCCGCTCAACCCCTCAGTAGTTTTCTTCTTCACGGGTACTTTCCTTTTGAGCAAAGTAATAGTAGGCATCTCTGCAAGAAATTGCGAGCGATTCAACATCAAAATAAATGAACTATGTGCAGAACTTACATAATAATGCTCGAAAATGCTTGGCAATAAATACCTGGGTCTCCCTCGATCCGGATATGATCGAAAGTTTTCTGACTAGGGAGAAAACAAGGTTTGTGGGTGAGAAGACCAAAAAGTGTAAGAGGTCCTCATTCTCGAGCGGAATCTTCGACGCAATGGGCTTGCGATTCCACAGGGCAATCCATTGGTCAAAGAGAGCATTGGGAGTAGGTGTCGCATACTCGCGTGGGAGCTCCTTAAGCCACAGAGTTGGCGTCCAAGGGAAAGCGGGGTTAGGCTCGACAAAAGCGAATTTATCTTTCCACTTGGGAACGTTTGAAGGGGTGTCCGAAATAAAGTGGACAACATTGCGGCTCTTAAGGTAGAGCCCCTGAGAATGTTTCGAGGGTGTGTAATAGTAATGGAAAAAGTCTAGGTCAAGTCGACCTAGACGGAAATGTCAGAGGATGATGAAGACGGTTATGAAGCGGATAGTATTAGGTGGGAATTGGTTCAAGGGAAGGTCAAACCACTTGCAAATGTCAAGCAAGTCTTGGCATAAAAGAAAACGGACACCGAGTTTGAATTGAATTTCGAAAAAAGTATAGCAATTTTTGAGAGGACAGTCATAAGTGTCCTTAGGGCCAGGGGAAACAAAGGCCCATTTAGCCAGGTGGCCGACCTCATCACTGTTCAGCCAGCCGGCTATAAGAGCACGGGAAGAAGTCTTTTTAGAGGAGGAGGAGGTCTTGATCGACTTGCCCTTCTTCTGGATAACCTTAGAAGAGGTAGCGATAGGGGCAGTTTGGAATGTGAGAGGAGCAACGGTGGTCGAGGATTTTGCTGTGGATTGGGAAGGAGCGCCTTTTTTAAGATTTCTTGAAGAAGTGGCTCTAGAAAAGACATAATGGCGAGAGAGGGGAATGCCATCATCATCCTTCTCGACGGCAGCCGCAGTAGCATCGAGAGTCATTTCAGCAGGTGTCAGAAGCCCCAAACGCCAGTCGGCGGCGAGTGAGGGGAATGTTATCAAGGGTGTCCTTGTCCGATTCATCAATCAGACGGTGTGGTTTGGGAGAAGGAGGAGGTGTCGAGTAATCGGAAGGGCGTAGAAAGTTGAGAGGAACGGGATTATAGATTTCTTCTACAGAGCGGGAAGGCGAGTGAGGAATAGGTCGTTGAATGGAGGATGACGACGCGGCAGCCGTGTCTTGACCGGAATGGTGGTCGTTCTCATTTGAAGCAGTAGAATCTGAAAAACTAGGGAGAAAGAAATCAAAAAGGGGACTTTAGGCTATTCCAAGGAGAAACAAGGACCAACAAAGGGGAAGAAATTTCACGGTTGGAGCATGGAGAAGATTGCGCAGAGGGAGGAATTAAAAGGGAGTATTGAAGAATAGACAAATCAAAGACACGCAAGTATGAAATTAGAAGTGCAGAGAACTTACTCATGGTTACAGCGAAAAAAGTTGCTGAAAAGCTTGAAGCCAATGGAGCAAAAATGCCGAGAGCAGGGGAATTTAATTTGCAAACGGAAAGTTAGGGCACAGAAGAAATTGAAAGTTGCAGAAAAGCGATCGAGATGACGATAAGGAAGATGAGCCTCGAGGAGGGAGAGGTGATCGAGGAGGTGCAGGGGGTAAGAGGAGACAGGAGTGCAGAGATCGAAAAGGTCAGGAGGATCAGGGTCTTGTGTAGAGAGGGACGATATACATGATTTCAGCAGGACCAACTAATGGAGACTCGAACAATGCGAGGAAGGGGCATGTTCGAGCGACAAAGTGGAAGAGGGAGGAGGTGGGGATTACTGCTCGAATGCCGGAAATAAGTTTTCGAGCAGAGGATGCTGAGGGAGTGGTATTGCCCCACAATGACGCATTGGTGATTACGGCGGAGGTGGCAGGCTTTGATGTGAAGAGGGTGTTCATTGATACCGGGAGTTCATTGGATGTATTGTTTTATGATTGTTTTGTGCAGATAAACAAGGAGCTCAATCTCGAGCTGAAGCCGGTGACCACAGCCTTATACGAATTCAATGGAGGTGAAGTGATGCCAATGGGAGAGATAAGTCTATCTGTCGCCTTGGGGAAAGGAGCGACAAGGAAGGTGAGGATGGTAAGGTTCGTGGAGTCATCGTACAATATCATAATGGCGAGGACCAGTTTGAATGCGTTCCAGGCGGTCGTGTCAACGTACCATATGACGATTAAATATCCAGTGGGCGAAAATGTTGGTGAGATCGCAGGGGATCAACTTACTTCGAGGAGTTGTTACCAAACCACGGTGAGCAACAATAGACAGCTCGCGAAGAGGCAAGTGAAATCGGAGCAAGGAGCGCTGAGTCGACCTGGAGGTTCGAGGTCGAAGGAGGAAAAGGAGAAGGCAGATAAAGGGAAGAAGAAGGTGGAGATGCAGCCAGGAGGGGAGATCGAGGAGATCCAGATGGTGGAGGGTTGTGAGGAAAGGAAATCTCGAGTAGGGAAGGAGTTGGAGGAGCCCATAAGGTCGAAATTGATTGGGTTTATAATGGAGTTCGCGGATGTTTTTGCATATACTACTGAGGAGTTAACGGGGATAAAAGCGGAAGTGATTGAGCATAGGTTGAACATCGATCTCTCAGTAAGACCGGTGAAGCAAAAAAGGAGGAACCATGGAGTGGAGATGGACAAGGTCATCGAGCAGGAGGTGGGGAAGTTGCTGAAGGCGGGTCATATTAAGGAGATTCAATTCCCCGAGTGGTTAAACAAGGCATGCTCGAAAGATTTGTATCCATTGCCTAGGTGCAACACCCCGCTACTTAGGGCCAATTTTTCGAAAACGCTTATAAATTTTTCAAAATCATTTGCAAACTATCTCGGGATGCTGCTAAGGACTTTTCTGCTCAAAAACCCATTTCTTTAACCTAGGTCTAACGACTGGTTTAGACTTAAAGAAATCAGGTTCATATTTTTAACGAATCATGCATATTAGTCTGGACCCGTTCGTACTGGCGAACCGGGTAAAATTATTTAAGTCTGAAAATAACGTCATGCATGTTCGAAAATAAACACAAACATAGCGGAAGTCTAAAAGTGCGTGGATTTATTTAGTTATACAAAACGATAACAAATGTCTCGGGAACAGCTTTCGTGCGGAACTCACGACCACCACCATCACAGCTCATCTCACGCCTACCCGGTCGCCGACCCTGTCATCTGAAAATATAAAGTGGGGGTGAGTACGGTCCAGTTGTACTCCATAAAAACTCATTCTAAAGTAAACAACAATATTAATAATGATATCACAGACTGGTATATATAAGTAAACTGTAACTCCCGGAACTCTCTGGCCGGTAACCGTGTGCACACTCTGATGGTATAACTAGGGCAAACTGGGCCACCACCAGAACTTAGGGAAGGCAAACTTGGCCTTAACCCAAAGTGGATAAAACTCATATACATACCTGAACATGATATCGACTATTAAACTCAATGTATAACCCAGACTGGGTCCCCACCTGATCGGTTTTTAAAATGAGTAAGTGCGGCTGTGCTGGTAGCTGACTCCTCGTGCTACATAAAAATATAAGCAAACAAAATATACTAAGTACTATGCTCGTCATATGCTCAAATATATGCTAGGATGCTCTACTCTATCAGATTACTCATCCGGATATTAAGGAACGCTCTACGGGTTCACTGAAATAATTCTAAGTCTGGAAATTATACTGATATGCTTAACTGATCTGGTTTGGCTCGGAAAAATACATAGATTTTGGAATAAGACTCGGACCGAAAATCACGAACCAAAACGGACTCGAACTGCCGACTAAACCGGCCGGTTCGCTAACTGGCTGAACTGGGTCGGGCTGGACCGGACCGGGTTGGACCACCGGTTCACACTGGACCGGGTGGTCACGGGCTGCTCAGACTTGCCGGGCTTGATCCCGTGCCGGGCCTGCTGGGGCCATGGCACGGCGCTGGGCACGAGCTGGGTGCGATCGGGCACGGTACTAGGCGCTGCTGGGCGCGGGCTGTGCGGCTGGCACGGGCCCTGGCACGACTGGTGCCACTAGGTGCTGCTGGGCACGAGTTCTCCTCTTCCCCGGGGCACACGCGCGCGCACAAGGGCTGGGCCTTAGCTCACTGGACACTCGGGTGCGCTGCTGGCACGACCCGAGGTCGACTCCGCGTGGCACGAGCGACTGGCTCGGGATCATGCGTACATGACACTGGGACAGCGCTGCCGGGCGCTGTCGGAGGTGCTCTAGCGCGACTGGCGCTGAGACCTCGCGGGCTGGCACGGACAGGCGCTGTTGGCCGCTGTCTCGTGCGCTGGGACTGTGTGATGAAGGATCGTGTGTTTTCCCAACTCGTTTGTCTCGAACTAAACTTTGCCACGGCTTATCCTTCAACGATAGGTGTGGACGACTCGGTTATTAGCCTTATCTTCTCACGATTTTGAGATGGTTCGGGTCTTAGCCTTGCCAACTCGATTTGTATGATAAAACTCTCACGAATTCTAAACACACGGTTTTGTTCTCACGAACGATTTTCCATTACTTCTTAATCATTAATTTCGAATGACATATGGGTGGTATTTATAGATACCAATTAGATCTAATCCTAGTCTAAGAAGAACTCCTAATGCAAGTAAACAAATAAAGTCTTAAGGAAAGTAAATACCTAGTGAATATAGACTTACCTAGACTACTTAGGCACATGCCTTTTATTCCATATCCTAACCAAACTATGGTTCCTAAGCTACTAAGGGAAATCGGCCCTTAGGCCTTCTAGAAGGATCGCGCGTCCCTTTGTGTCGCGCGCCTCGACCAAACCCTAACCGTCATGGCTAATCCTTGTCCTTCGAGGTCACGGCCTCCTCCTGCGCCCCACGCGTCGCACGCGTCTATTGCCTGGCGCCTCAAGTCTCGTGGATTCTCTTCAGTCGGCGCGCTATGCCTAATCCCTCGAGGACTCGCGTCAATCATCTCTCGCGCGTCTCACGCGCTATCGCCTGCACTTCGCGTGGACCCCTTTACCTCGAGCGCGTGCCTGCACCTGCTCGACTCGTCGACCCTGTCGACCCTTCCTATTAGCACACCCGCGCCCTCGCCATCACAGCCCTGCTCGACCAGCGCCTTGTGCGTGACTCCCGTCATCGCGTCCCGTTCGTACCCGCTTGTCGAGCCCCTCACAACGTTCCAACCCACTTTCGCACCCGCGCCACTGCTGCCGCCCCATGTGCACGCTTTCCACCCTTCATCCTCCCCTAGTGCTCCTTCGGCCTTAGCGCGCATGCGTTTCTTGCGCCGGTCTCTTGCGCAAGCCCTACACCATTCGCCCACTCCTCCGGGCTCAATCCTCTCACTCTTATCGTCGGCCCAATACTCAGCCGTACGCGTGTCACTCGCCTTGTAACCTCTCTGGGCCCTCTTAGCACGGTCTCGGTACTCATCCCAGGCTCTTGCGCGCTTCCTTTCTCGGCTTATGCGCGTCTCGTCCTCGGGCTCGGATGGGTCGATGACCACATCCTCATCATTCCATCCCCCTTTGAGTTTGACCTTGTCCTCAAGGAGAATGAATTGAAGACTCTTCAATTCGACCAGCTCCGTTCCTTCGTCGCTAGTACATAGCTTGATCCTCTTCTTGGCCCTTTTGAACTCCATCGTTCCCGTTTTGAAATTGGTAACTATGGGCCCTAGCGTTTCCAACCATTGGACTCCTAACACCACTTCGGGTCCTCCAAGATCTAGCGCAAACAAATCCACCTTTAGCTCTTCACCTTGCACTTGTATTGGGACATCTTTGTATAGCTCCGAACTCCAAAGCTCATCGCCGTTTGCCACTCGTATTCCAAATGGTACAACCCCGGTCATTGGTATCTCGAGCTTTGTGGTGAAGTCCAAGCTAATAAAATTGAGTGTCGACCCACTGTCGACCAACACATCGACTTTTCGTCCCATAATCTCAGCCTCGAACCTCATCATCTTAGGTCCTTTTTCGGCTTTGACCATATGCAGCATCTCCAATTGTGGATTTAAGTACAAGTGCCTTCCTTCCTCACGTTCTTCCTCGGGCTCGCATGTGTCGAGTAGGTAAACCTCTTTACCTTTACATCGATGCCCGGGCGTGAATGGTTCATTGCACGAGAAGCATAAACCCTTCTCGCGCCTTCTTTGCATCTCATCGGGACTTACACGCCGCATGTAATTCGGTGGTCGAACCACCTCGATCACTTTTGCGTCCTCGATCAGCGGCGGTGGATCCGCGACCGTACTCGCGCGCCGTGTCTCGACGCGTCCGTCACCTCGACTCGTCTTGCGGATCGCAATCAGATGGTCTTCTCGCATTCGTGCCAACTCCATGGCAGCTCGCATTGACCTCGGTCGATCTAATCGAACCTCGGCAACCAGCTCGGGTTTGAGCCCACCCACAAACGCACCAACCAATGCACTCTCGGGCCAATCGCGCACTAGACTAGTAATGCGCTCGAATTCTTTTTGGTAATCACGAAGACTACCACCTTGACGTATACGAGTGAGTGCCTCGTCATAGTCATGGTATTGGCTCGATCCAAAGCGCGTAATGATCTCCTTCTCGAAATCTCTCCAATGTACCCGCATACCTTTGCCTTTGTAGACGTGAGAGATCCATTGCCACCATACATTCGCCTCACCATCGAGATAGTAGGCGGCGATTTTAACTCGATCAGATTTGGGCACGTCATTGATCTCGAAATATTGCGTAGCTCGACTTAACCCCGCGTCCGGGTCGGTCCCCGTGAACGTCGGCATAGTAAGCCTCGGCTTCTCGACCTTCCTCTCCTCGCGTCGACTAGAAGCTCGCGTCCTTCTGGACCGACGGTCGTGGTCATCACGGTCGGACTCGGAGCTTCTCGATCGAGCCATGGTCGAACACGACCTATGACTTCCTCGCGGTCGTCTTGTGGCTCGAGCAAGTTGTGCCGCAAGATCGTGCACCATGAGCTCCAACTTCGCAAAATTCTCGTTGACCGCATGTTGTCCATCACCAAGAAATCTCATGCTCTCCTCCAACATCTCGAATCTCTCTCGGTTTGTCATGGCTTCTCTTTTTTTTTTTTTTCATTTTTTTTTAACCTTTTTTTTTTTTTTGATACTCACGAACCAAACTCACGAAAAGAAAAAGAGAAAAAATCGAAAAAGAAGAAGATAAAAAAAGTTAAACAAAACACACGATCAACACCTCTCAATGAAAGCACCAATGATGAAGGATCGTGTGTTTTCCCAACTCGTTTGTCTCGAACTAAGCTTTGCCACGGCTTATCCTTCGATGATAGGTGTGGACGACTTGGTTATTAGCCTTATCTTCTCACGATTTTGAGATGGTTCGGGTCTTAGCCTTGCCAACTCGATTTGTATGATAAAACTCTCACGAATTCTAAACACACGGTTCTGTTCTCACGAACGATTTTCCATTACTTCTTAATCATTAATTTCGAATGACATATGGGTGGTATTTATAGATACCAATTAGATCTAATCCTAGTAAGAAGAACTCCTAATGCAAGTAAACAAATAAAGTCCTAAGGAAAGTAAATACCTAGTGAATATAGACTTACCTAGACTACTTAGGCACATGCCTTTTATTCCATATGCTAACCAAACTATGATTCCTAAGCTACTAAAGGAAATCGGCCCTTAGGCCTTCTAGAAGGATCGCGCGTCCATTTGTGCCGCGCGCCTCGACTAAACCCTAGCCGTCATGGCTAATCCTTGTCCTTCGAGGTCACGGCCTCCTCCTGCGCCCCACGCGTCGCACGCGTCTATTGCCTTGCGCCTCAAGTCTCGTGGATTCTCTTCAGTCAGCGCGCTATGCCTAATCCCTCGAGGACTCGCGCCAATCATCTCTCGCGCGTCTCGCGCGTTATCGCCTTCACTTCGCGTGGACCCATTTACCTCGAGCGCGTGCCTGCACCTGCTCGACTCATCGACCCTGTCGACCCTTCCTATTAGCGCACCCGCGCCCTCGCCATCACAGCCCTGCTCGACCAGCGCCTTGTGCGTGACTCCCGTCATCGCGTCCCATTCGTACCCGCTTGTTGATCCCCTCACAACGTTCCAACCCACTTTCGCACCCGCGCCACTGCTGCCGCCCCATGTGCACTCTTTCCACCCTTCATCCTCCTCTCGTACTCCTTCAGCCTTAGCGCGCATGCGTTGCTTGCGTCGGTCTCTTGCGCAAGCCCTACACCATTCGCCCACTCCTCCGGGCTCAATCCTCTCGCTCTCATCGTCGGCCCAATACTCAGCCGTACGCGTATCACTCGCCTTGTAACCTCTCCGGGCCCTCTTAGCACGGTCTCGGTACTCATCCCGGGCTCTTGCGCGCTTTCTTTCTCGGCTTATGCGCGTCTCGTCCTCGGGCTTGGATGGGTCGATGACCACATCCTCATCACTGTGGTGCCTCGCGAGCGCTAGGCGTGGGCACGGGCAGAGGCACTGCCTGGCCTCTGTGACGCGGCACAGGCACGGCACGCGCGACTGGCGCGGCTGGTGACCCTAGCCGGTCCTTTGCCGAACTTCCGGAAACTTTTCCAGGGACAACTGAACCAAACCAACTTAATATGACATAATATACTCAAAAATGCCAAAAGCCACTGAGGGACCTCGGTTGGATTTGGAGATGGGCTTCTAGGGCCGATTAGGCACGAGGCCACCCTAGGGCACAAAAATGAACATGCTCAACATGCAAAAAGACTTAGGGCCGAATAAACTACATCAAAAACCATGGCTAATGAGGCTAGAACATTGGTCAATACATGCATGCACATATACTTAGGTTCGGAGGTGAAAATGGCTCGATTTCACTTAACAAATTGACCGAACAAAAGAACTCAAAACATGCTAATCTTTTAACCATGTCATAATCATGATTTTTGAGGATTATTAAGCCATGAAACTCGGCATTCTCATGCATGAACTAAGACTTACGAAATTAGGGCTTAAAAGTTCAGAAATCCAAATCTCCATATTTCCACGTCCATGGCCTCATTTTTATACATGATAAATCTTAAAATGTCATGTATATGCTAGGAACAATGAGGAGTGTGAGCTTACCTTGCTCAAAATCCGAAATGGTGCTAAGGACTTCAACACGGGCTTCACTCGTGGCCTTGGTCCTTAGGTTCGGCTTTGGGACTAAAAAGTTGAGGTTGAAAGGCTCAAAAGGCTTATAAAAATCCAATGAACACTTGGATAATCATAAGACTCAAGAGACCTCGGCTGGAAAGGGAGAACTCGCGGCTATCCTACCTTGCCTTCTCTCGCGCGCGGGGAAAAATGCCCAAGACTTAGGCTCGGTTTCTCTCAATAAGCTCTCAATATACTTAAGACAATGAAGTGTCCAAGAGCTGGGGAAATGTTTAGGACATCCCTTAAGTAAAGCAAGTGGGCGGAGGATACAAGGTGCTCAAGGGAGACACAAAACATCACATGCGCATGGGGGGTGATGGGTGGACTTTGGCGCGACATGGAGGAGCCTTGGGGCAGGCATGGCACGGATTCTTGGAGCATCTTGCAGGGCATCTGGATTAAAATATGCCTTGGATCAGGCCTTGTCCCATGCATGAGGTAATGGGGAACAATTCCAACATCACAAGCATTATAATAATATCCCACTCACCTTAAAATATTCATAATGCCCCTTTGACCATCCTTAACATTCCTTAGGGCTTCTTAAGCCTAATTAATCCTCCATTAACCCCTTAATACTCGCATGATGCTGGGCCCTGGAGAAGTGAGCCAAAAAACTCTACATTGGGCTCGAAAAAAATGGACCACCATGCTGCCGCTAGGCCTGGCGCGAGGGACACGAGCGCGGCCTGCTGGGCTGGGCGCGCGGCACTGCTGGGGCTGCGGTTAGGGCTTGCGCGAGGGCTGGTAATGCCACAACCTTGGGCCGAAATAACACTAATACATGGCTGAATTTAAGTGTTTCCAACACTTAGAAAAATTCTTGGAAACATGGCCATAGCCAAGGCCTACTCGGCGCGACTCAAGACACCCACACGCGGCACTATGGCGCGGGCACTAGGGCGCGACACTAGGGACTTGGGCCGATCATGAAACACTTGGCTAGGGCTGAACTTGTGGTTCATATAAGGAACCAATATACTAAAAAAAATAGGCCACAATACTAACCATAACTTGGGCACTCGCGGCTTGGCGAGGCACGCGACACTTAGGCGCGAGGACTCGGACCCGTGCACGAGCTCGGTGCGGGGTTACTTAGGCCGAGGGAATGATATCGAAGGCTCGATAAAAATGATCTCATACTTAGAAAGTATTTTAAGTAAGGTTATGAGCATGGCTAGGGCTCGAACAAGACTCGAGACTACTAGGGCTCGAGAATTGGCTAGGCGCGAACTAGGCGCGATACTCGCGACCGAACGACTCGGTTCCGGACACGGCTCAACTTAGACGATTTATCGAAACATACTCGATTTCAGTTATTCGTCAACTGAAATAATTAATTCCGACAGGATAAAAATCCCTTGATAAGATAAATGGACCGGAATTAATAACTGGGATTGAATAGCTGATAATTGGGCTCGGAACTCAAGACGAGCAGTATTAATAAAAAGAAATAGTTCAACTGGGAACTAAAAATTGTCATTTTTATTAATACAGAACTGGGCTATTACAATCTATCCCCCTTAAAATATTTTCGCCCTCGGAAATGCTAAAACGGGAAAAACATACAACTGGATACAATCAGAACTGAAAATCTGGAAAACAAGCTCTGATGTCTGCCTCGCGCTCCCAAGTGGCATCTGAATCTCTGTGGCGATTCCATCTGATACGAACGAGGGGAACATCTCGGTTCCAGAGCCGAAGGACCTTTCGATCCAGAACTGCTACTGGCTGCTCCTCGTAAGTCAAATCTGGCTGAAGCTGAATCTCGCTGTGCTGAAACACATGCTCGGGATCGCACACGTATGGGCGTAACATCGAAACGTGAAACACGTTATGCACGCTAGCCAACTCAGGAGGCAGAGCTACTCGATAGGCAACTTCGCCCACTCGCTCGAGAATCTCGAACGGGCCTATATAGCGAGGATGCAACTTCCCTCTCTTCCCGAAGGAGGCGGGCATCCGGCGTGCAGCGTCGGTGGTTATGTCCTCCGGCGTGTTTGTGTGCGGGGAGAGAGAAAGTGTAGGTGTGAGTGTGTGAGAGAGGAGAGAAGGTGTAGTTAGTTGTGGTATTGGTGGGGTCCACTATTTTGTCCAATGTCTACTATATCCTTAGTAAGTGGTTAATTATTTAAATTTGACCATGATATATTTAATTATTTACATGATTGCCATCCAGATTTGACTGATACTTATTTAATTTTGACTCAATCATGACCATTGGTTTGATGGATCTAATGCTCATTCTTATTTCTTTCACTATCTACCATTCTCACATGATCCCAATTCTATATATATATATATATATATATATATATAGGGATTGGTTCCAATGCATCCCATTATTTAAAGTGAGGACGTGAGACTCCGGCGTTGACTTCCGGCGAAAATCGTTGACTTCCGGCGTTGACCGTTGACCCTAGTGTTGACTTCTGACGTTGACCGTTGATTTCCAGCATTGACCGTTGACTCCGGCGTTGACTTCCGACGTTGACCGTTGACCATTTGTCTTTTGTTATGTTATTTCTTTCTTGCTAGGTTAGTTGTGTTTTGTTGCTAGGTTTTTTTTTTTTTTTTAAAACAAACAACGCCCCGGAAGGGCGGGGGATTGGGCTGGATCCCCAACCTGTGCATAGATCAGGGCCCCAAAAACGGGAGCCCAAAATGTCAGCGATCAAGATACAAAGGTCTACATAGTCTCACAATAAAAAACAAAAACAAAGGAAAGGCAAAAAGGAAAAGCGAGAAAACGAAAAAGAAACAAAACTACAAAACCACTTCAATCTTCGGGCTAACAGATGCCCGAGAAAGTCTATACTAATGACAAGAGAGATCCTAAACTAGTGAAAACGGAACGCTGGATATCCAAGCTGATCCATCCGTACAAGAGTGCGAAGGCGGAGTGGAGCAGCATCGGTCTGAAATGTATGTGTGTCTGGTATGGTGGCGCCAAGGCTGGCCAGGTAATCAGCCGGTCTGTTCCCCTCACGGAAGATGTGCGTGATCCTATGATGGACTGACCGAAGTAGATCTCTAATGCGCATAAGCGGGTGCTGAATCTGCCATGAGCCCTGATGGCCCGAAGTCAGAAGTGTGGCGACAGCCGCAGCATCCAGCTCGATCCATATATGACTAGAGAGGTGGACAGCAATCTGAAGACCAATCTGTAGTGCCTGAATCTCTGCCTCGTAGCTCGAGGAGGCCTGAATGGACGCGTGAAAGGCGGTGATTAGGGCGCCGCTATGGTCACGAATCAAGCCTCCTCCTCCGGCAAGTCCAGTGTGGCGATCAAAGGAGCCATCAGTGTTCAGCTTGACCCACAGAGAGTCAGGTCTAAGCCAAACAACAGCTCTGGCCCGAGGAGGCCGAACAGGCGGTGGTGGGGCCACCAAGTAGCGATACGGTGGCGTGCAGCCTGTCCAGTCTCGGGTCGTGAGCCTGCCCAATGCGATGAGGAGTGAAATGTGTCTCTCTACCTGCAAAACAATGTGAGAAAACATAAAAGTAATATCCCTATGCTTCGCACTATTCCTTTCTGTCCAGGTGAACCAAAGGATCAGACAAGGAATGAGGTGGGTAGGGATAAATGTGTCCAAGTGGCAAAATGCTCCCACACTCTCCTCACAATCTCACTCTCTAGGAAAAGATGGGTAAAGGTCTCGGTCTCATGGTGTCCAGTCTCAGAACAACACACACACCGAGAGGGGAAGGAGATCCCCCTCGCGTGTAGCACAGTATCCACGGGTATCTGATGCAAGAGGAGGCGCCAAAGGAACACCGAAATAGTAAGGGTGAAAAGGTCACTCCAGATGGCCCGGAAGAGGAGATTAGGCCGATCCCTCAGCCTGATCTGCTCCCAAGCCGAGGTAGTAGTAAACACACCCAATGATGTAAGTCTCCACCTCATGCTATCTGAACCGTCCCCCGAGATAGGGATCTGCTGGATCTGATCTAATAACTGCTCGCTAAAACCCGCACCAGACCCTAACTCCCTATCAAGCTTCCCCCTATCCCACGACCCGTCCGTCCAGAGGTCGCTCACAAGCAGGTAGGGGGAATGCGACACCTGTCTATCCCTAGATAACGGCCTATCACCTACCCACCACTCATCCCAGAAACTAACATCGCCTTCGTCCAGAATCTAGAAGATGTGATCCTGGGCGCGCCTACCAACCCTAGTGAGGCGCTGCCACTGCCTACTATCATGATCAACAACCGTCACCCAACAAGGGTGGTTGACACGTCTAGGGCAGTACTTGCCGCGAAGGTACTGAGCCCAAAGAGACTTTCCTTCCCTGAAGCGCCACCACAGCTTGTATGAGAAAGCTGTAACAATGTCCCTGAGGCGGCGGATGCCAAGTCCACCCTCAAGGAGGGGGCGACAGATGGAGTCCCAACTCACCCAGTGGGTACGTCTCCCCCTCCCAGAACCGTCCTCGTAACCCCAGAAATAACGAGCCATAATCTGGTCTATCTCGTCAAGAGTAGACCTAGGGGGGTCGAGGACCATAAGCAAGTGAATCGAAAGAGAGCTAAGAGTGCTCTTGATCAGCGCAAGCCGACCACCGAAAGAAAGATGTCTATGCGACCAACCAAAGATCCTGTCGATCATCCTCTGCCTGACGCCCGCAAAGAGCGCTCTCGTGAGGTTGCCCTTATATAAAGGGACGCCAAGGTAGGTAATCGGAAGGTCGCCACGCGCAAAGCCAGTAATGTCGTGGACCCGTTGAGCCCACCTGGCCGCCCTAGAAGAGGAGAGGGTGAATGTGCTCTTCTGCACACTGATCAGCTGACCAGTAACCGAGCCATAGTGCTCCAAAAGGCGCATGAGCTCGACTAGTCCATTATCATCCGCCCGGGTGAAGCTGATGATGTCATCTGCGTAAGAGAGGTGAGAGATGGGAGGACCATAGCCACGGGTGCTATACGTCATATGAGGAAAGTCACGGATGAAACCGTCAAGGTAGAGAGAGAGATAGTCCGCCGCAAGAACGAAAAGGGAGGGGGACAGGGGGTCGCCCTGTCTAAGGCCTCTAGACGAGGGAAAGAAATCGGTGGGGCTGCCATTGACCAGGACCGAGAACGTGCAGTGCTCCACGCATGCCTCGACAAAACTAATCCAACGATCAGGAAATTCCATCCTAGTCAGGGCCTCCCTAAGACACGGCCACTTTACCCTATCATACGCCTTAGCCATATCTAGCTTCAGCGCGATATCTGGAGCCCGCTTCATGGGAGATGTCGTGGATCATCTCCTGGGCCAAAAGGATGTTATCACTAATGACCCGATTCATGACGAATCCACTCTGGTTCGGAGAGATGAGGGAAGGGAGAAGAGGGGAAAGACGGCCGTTAAGGATCTTCGAAATGAGCTTCTTGGTCACGTTACACAGGCTGATGGGCCTGTAATCGGACCAAGAGCTCGGGTTAGGTCTTTTGGGGATCAAGACGACAGAGGTAGACGTGAAGGAATCCGGCATCCGGTGGCCGGAGAAAAAATCCAACATCGCCTCCTCGACGTCAGTCTCGACTAGATCCCAGCAGACCTGATAAAAGAGGGAGGAGAAACCATTCGGGCCAGAAACGCTGTTGGGATCAATCCCGAATACAGCATCCCTAACCTCCTCCCTACTCGGGAGCTCACAGAGGCAAATGAGATCGACCGAAGGAGGGATGGTGGGGAAAAGAGAAGCGTTCGGGGCCACAAGAGACTCTCTGTCAGAGGTGAAGAGGGTCTGGAAGTGAGTAATAGCCGACTCCCGAATCTGAGCCTCCTAGGTCAAGGATGACCCATCAGCCTCGATACTATGGATGTACGACTTAGCACGCTTCTGCCTAACATAGCCCTGGAAGAACCTAGTATTCCGCTCACCCTCGGCCACCCAGCGAACGGTCGCCTTCTGCTTCCAGAAGTCCTCCTCCATAAGGAGTCGGAGCTGGTACTCGGCGTGGCAGCGGTGCATGGTAGTCCTATTCTCCAGAGGGGGGTCCAGGTCATAGGCCCGCTCAGCCGTCGCGTGCGCACTTTGAGCCGCAGCAAGGCGCTGATGAAGGTTTCCAAAAACATCTCAGTTCCACTGTCTCAACCGACGCCGTAGTCTGTCGAGCTTCGCCTCGAGATTGCGAATCCCGAAGAGCCCAGTCGGCTGAAGCCAAGAATCCCTGACAGTGTCATGGAAGGAGTGGTGGCGAACCCACATGTTCTGGAACCTAAATGAAGAGCGGCGGGGGGTGCTCGAAAATCGGCACCGGATGAGAAGGGGTGAATGGTCAGACCCGAATCGAGTAAGGTGTTTGACGGTCGTAACCGCAAACACCTTCGCCCACGCCTCAAAAACCAAGGCACGGTCTAACCTCTCTTTGAGTCCGTCCCTCACCCACGTGAAGGGCTCACCATCACATCCAGCGTCAATTAACTCACAGTCCGCCACCGCCTGAGCAAAACCCCACATCTCCCGTGACCGGTTCGAACGGCCACCCACGCGCTCTTCGGGATGCAGAAAGATGTTGAAATCGCCACTAACCATCCATGGCAATCCCTCCATACTCTCGGCAATCTCACGCATGGTGTCCCAAAGATCATACCCTAGTACACTTGGCATAAACCAAGGTGTGAAAGATGGGCTCCGAGAGGTGGGCAGCGGAAAGCTCAACGTGAAGCACCTGATCGGTGTCTCGGAGGACCCGACAAGTGTAATCACGCGAGTGAAAGAACCAGATCTTATGCGAAATATTACCCACGCCAGAGGGAAAGCCAAGGCGACGCGAGTAGTAGTCAAAAGAAAGGGTGCGAATCATCGGCTCAATAAAGCCAACAAAATCAAGTCTGTGGTCACGAATGAGAGAATGGAGGTGAGAGAGAGTAGTCCTATTCGCCAGGCCACGGCCATTCCAAGTAATGGATGTGATAGACATGTCAACGGTCGTAAGAGCCACCGAACATAGTCCGCCTGTGGCAAGGCTGGGTCGGGCCACCTAAAGAATCAATGTGGCTGAAGGATCCAATAGCAGGAGAGAAAGTCCGTCGCGTCGTGCGCTGCGTGGCTCTGGTCCTCGTAGACTGCCTGCCTCGGTTGGTGCTCGTGGCCTGCGTGTCGTCTGGCTGGGCAGTCTGACCAAGAGCGGCACTAGCGGGTTGCCCCATCTCCGGGACTGTCTCCTGTATGTCATAGTGCACGAAGGCACTAGATGCGAAGCTCTCGCACGAGACGTCATGCTGGGCGCGGTTAAGACCGCATGCTTGCTCGGAGATGGGAGAAAGAGAGGATCCAGCCAGCGGAGTAGTCCTATGCTCGCCGCCAGAGGGAGAGTGAGGGCTGGCTATATGCTCAGCCGTGCTCCTATTCTCAGGAGAGAGAGGAGGGACCGTCTCATCCCCTTTCGAGGGAGCGGTGACGGCACTGGCCCTCAAATCCAGAGAGCGGTCCGGACTAGATGCACGCACGGTCAAAGGAGAAGCGTCGCGTGCACTGTCATCTGATAAATGGATGGACTCACCCCTGGTCGAGGCATCCGGCTGGTCCATATCATCGACAAGGAGGTCGTCGTCGTCAAGAAGTGTGAGGTCAGTAATCCTAGGTGGGCCACTAGTGGAAGGTGCGCCCTCATTCTCTGCCTGTGGGGAGAGAATAGCGAAGTATGAGTGGTTGGCCTTGAAGGCCGACTGGAGGGTCTGTCTGGGAAGAAAGCCCGTGGACTTGGGCTTTGGCCCGACTATGGCCAACTGCTTAGGCTGGTTTGGGTGAGCATCCTTCCCAGTTTGGGCAGTGGCGTCGATCACAGCCTTGCCCTTATCTTTAGACCCCTTTGGGGTCTCGGGCGCACGGAGAGGGCTTTTGCCCTTTCCCTTAGGGTCCCTCCTGCCGGTGAAGAGCCCTGGTTGACCCGCACGATGGCACTGTGGAAGTGTGGGTCGTGGCTTATTGCCACTAGTGTAGCAATCAGCCGCAATATGACCCACATGACTACACAAGGTGCAGAACGCGGGGATCTTTTCATAGATCACCCGCTGAACAAGGGTCTCCGAGCCTTGTTCAATTTCAATCTCATGGACGGGCCCGACCCTGAGATCTATCTCTATGCAAAATCGCGCCACGTTAGCCCTCGTCTGAAGGGCTGTCGGGGCGTCGATACGAATCGGCTGTCCAATACACTTAGCAAGTGTAGTAATGGCAGCACGATCGTAAAGATGGGGTGGGAGGCCGGGAAGACGGCACCACACGGGGATGACCGACGCCTCCGTCTTCGGGTTAAACCCGGCATAATATTTGAACGCCCTAGCTGGGCATCCACACAAATGAATTGAGGTCTTAAGCCAGACCTCGTTATAGTCCTCGGGGAGGTGAAACGAGACTAGGAGGTGGTTAAAATTATACCACTTCGATGACACTCAACCCTTAAAACCCAGTTTCCTTAATCCAGCAGATATATCTCGGGGAGCGGGGATAGCATAAGAAAACTTAAAAACCAGGGTGTTTGATAACGTACCTGCAAGAGCGACAGATTCGGCTTCAGTGTATCGGGCCTTCACTTTGTTTCCCTCCAAGCGGATAATGGTTCCACAAGCATGCTCGTATCCCCCATCAAAGGTGAAGTCCTTGGGTGTCGGAGGTGGGCCACTCGTGTCGCTATTTCTCTTCCCCGTGATAGCCTTTCGAAATGAACGCGGGCCAGTGGAAGAGCCCGAAGGAGGTCCGGTTGAAGTAGGGTTAGCCGTTGGTGGGCCCGTCGGTGTCGTCTCATTCGGGGAATGTCCGGTATAATGGCCCGCGGACATCTTACTCGGTCTCATCACATCCGCACCATCTTCCCAAACATACAAAACGGCCGTTTCAAGGTTTTCGGCTTTAGAAGTGATTATTTCGGTGAAATGTTTGGCCGATGATGGTGAATTTGGACGTGGCCCTAGAATTCCGACCGTAAGGGCCGATTTCGTAGCCTCCCCGGATGAAGCGCCGGCCGGAGGTGATTTACCGGTGGCCGTGATGTCCTTGTTTGCGCCGGCGCCGACGCCGGCCAAGTGGCCATCCCCTGTCGGTCGAGTAGAGGATGCAGTTGGTTGGCAGTTGACAGGATGGATAATGGCATGGTTGGATTTGGAGGAGTCGGCCTCGGTGGAAGAGGTAGGATGGTTAGGCTGCATGGAGGTTAGGATGTTGATGGGCTGAGATGTGGATGGTAATGTGTGGGCTTGAGGTTTAATGAGGTTATTGGGATCGGGCTGAAGGTATGTTTGTTTAAGAGAGTGAGGAAGTGATGAGTTGGTATTGGGCCCAAACAAATTCTGGCCCAGAGTCTGAACTTGGCCCAAAGGTGTGTGGACTGAAACGATGTGAGATAGCAGCTGAGGGTTGCAATTGCCTGAGTCGCCGCTATTCAAACCTCTCCGTTGATTTCCACCATTATTGTCTGTTTGCACCATCTTCGACAACACCGATAACGAGCCAAAGTGAACTGGAAGATAATTCTGATTTACGACATCCACAGCATCGGCGGCGATCGATCGCGAAGTGACCGGCAGATTGCCATTGGAGGACCCGATAACTGGTGCTTCGATTTTTGGACCTTTGTGTTCTGCCCGATTAAGATCCGAGCTACCATCAACGGGAAACTCGTGAATCTTTGTGTTCTTTGATATTTTTCCGGATTTCCCTTGGTCTTCTTGCGTGACCGGCGGGGTAGCCTCCGACGCTACGGTACCAATCTTGACAGGACTTCGGATTTCGCGGCGATTGAGACCTGAGATTCCGGCAACGAGAGCTTCGAGCATAGACGGTGGGATCTCCCCGTCTTCCAGCCGCGAGTTCTTGTGCAGAAAGTCCTTAACGAGCAGGAGAAAATTGGAAAGCTCCTGTGAGAAGATCGGGAAAGGTAAACGGGAACTGTCCATAAAGGCGAGCTGGGGCTGAAAAGAACGAAAGAAAGGGAAGAGGCCAGGCGGCCTGGGAGAAGGCCGCCGGCAGCGGCGGCCGGTGTGGTTGACTATGCGGCGGAGGAGGTGGCGGAAGGGGGGTAAAGGTTGAAGGTGAACAGGGAAAAACCTAGAGAGAGAAATGTAGAGAGAAGTGAGAGCATTTTTTTTTTTTGCTAGGTTATCTCTCTGTAGTTGCTGTCTGTAGTTGCTAGGTTAGTTGTCTGTAGTTGCTAGGTTAGTTCTATGTAGTTGCTAGGTTAGATCTATGTAGTTGCTAGGTTTTTTTTTTTTTTT
>BKCP01009405.1:24162-41308 GCA_008636005.1 Striga asiatica
GTCCAAGTGGCGAAATGCTCCCACACTCTCCTCACAATCTCACTCTCTAGAAAAAGGTGGGTAAAGGTCTCGGTCTCATGGCGTCCGGTCTCAGAACAACACACACATCGAGAGGGGAAGGAGATCCCCCTCGCGTGTAGCACAGTATCGACGGGTATCCGGCGCAGAAGGAGGCACCAAAGGAATACCGAAATAGTAGGCGTAAAAAGGTCACTCCAGATAGCCCCGAAGAGGAGGTTAGGCCGATCCCTCAGCCTTATCTGCTCCCAAGCCGAGGTAGTAGAAAACACACCTGATGATGTAAGTCTCCACCTCATGCTATCTGAACCGTCCCCCGAGATAGGGATCTGCTGGATCTGATCTAGTAACTGCTCGCTAAAACCCGCACCAGCCCCCAACTCCCTATCAAGCTTCCCCCTATCCCACGACCCGTCCGTCCAGAGGTCGCTGACGAGCAGGTAGGGGGAATGCGACACCTGCCTATCCCTAGACAACGGCCTATCACCTACCCACCACTCATCCCAGACAACGTCCAGAGGTCGCTGACGAGCAGGTATGTGTGTGATCCTGTAATGGACAGACCGAAGTAGATCTCTAATGCGCATAAGCGGATGCTGAATCTTCCACGATCCCTGATGACCCGATGCCAGGAGGGTGACGACAGCCGCAGCGTCCAGCTCAATCCAAATATGACTAGAGAGGTCGGCAGCAATCTGAAGGCCAATCTGTAATGCCTGAATCTCTGCATCGTAGCTCGAGGAGGCCTGAAGGGACGTGTGGAAGGCGGTGATAAGAGCACCACTGTTGTCCCGGATCAAGCCTCCTCCTCCGGCAGTACCGCTATGGTGATCGAAAGATCCATCGGTGTTCAGCATAACCCAAGGAGAGTCGGGTCGAAGCCAAACAACAGGTCTGGGCCGAGGGGACCGAACAGGCGGAGGGGGAGCCACCCTGTATCGGTGCGGTGGTGTGCAGCCTGTCCAGTCACGAGCAGAAAGCCTGCCCAACGCTGTGAGGAGCGAAATGTGTCTCTCCACCTGCAAAACAATGTGAGAAAGCAAGAAAGTAATATCCCTATGCTTCGCACTATTCCTTTCATTCCAGGTGAACCAAAGGATCAGACAAGGAATGAGGAAGATCACGTGTCTAAAGTGTGTGCTCTGTGAGAAAAAACTCAGGAGCTCAAAAAAATTGTCTGTGGAGGGTAGGGATATATGAGTCCAAGTAGGAAAATGCTCCCACACTCTCCTCACAATCTCACTCTCTAGAAAAAGGTGGGTAAAGGTCTCAGTCTCATGACGTCCGGTCTCAGAACAACACACACATCGGGAGGGAAAGGAGATCCCCCTCGCATGTAACACAGTGTCCACGGGTATCCGGCGCAAGAGAAGGCGCCAAAGGAAAACAGATATGGTAGGGGTGAAAAGGTCGCTCCAGATGGCTCCTAAGAGAAGATTCGTCCGATCTCTCAGCCTGATATGCTCCCAAGCCGAGGTAGTAGAAATCACACCCGATGATGTAAGTCTCCACCTCATACCATCCGAACTGTCCCCCGAGATGGGTATCTGCTGGATCCTATCTAATAACTGCTCACTAAAATCCGCCCTGGGGCCCAACTCTCTATCAAGCTTCCCCCTATCCCACGACCCGTCCGTCCAAAGATCGCGCACAAGCAGGTAGGGGGAATGCGACACCTGCCTATCTCTAGACAACGGCCTATCACCTAACCACCACTCATCCCAGAAACTAACCTCGCCATCCCCCAAAACCCAAAAAATATGATCCTGGGCGCGCCTACCAACCATAGTGAGGCGCCGCAACTGTCTGCTATCATGCGCAACCGCCGTCCCCCAACAAGGGTGGTTGGCGCGTCTAGAGCAGTACTTGCCGCGAAGGTACTGGGCCCAAAGCGACTTTCCTTCTCTGAAGCACCACCACAACTTGTATGAGAAGGCAGTAACAATATCCCTCAGGCGACGGATGCCAAGGCCACCCTCAGGGAGAGGGCGGCAGATAGAGTCTCAACTCACCCAGTGGGTACGTCTCCCCCTGCCCGAACCATCCTCATAACCCCAGAAATAACGAGCCATGATCTGGTCAATCTCGTCAAGAGTGGACCTAGGGGGGTCGAGGACCATAAGTAAATGAAGCGGAAGGGAGCAAAGGGTGCTCTTGATCAGAGCAAGCCGACCACCGAACGAAAGATATCTATGCGACCAACCAGAAATCCTATCGATAATCCTCTGCCTAATGACCGCAAAGAGCGATCTCGTGAGGTTGCCCTTATATAAAGGGGCACCAAGGTAGGTAATGGGAAGGTCGCTGTGCGCAAAGCCGGTGATCTCGTGGCCTCGCTGAGCCCACCTGTCCGCGCTGGAGGATGAAAGGGTGAAGGTGCTCTTCTGCACACTGATCAGCTGGCCGATAACCGAGCTATAATGCTCCAGTAGGTGCATAAGCTCGATCAGCCCATCTTCATCCGCACGAGTGAAGATGATGATGTCATCCTCATAAGATAGGTGCGAGACGGGGGGACCATTGCCACGGGTGCTATATGTCATCTGAGGATAGTCGCGGATAAAACCGTCGAGACAGCGAGAGAGGTAGTCTGCCGCAAGAACAAAAAGGGACGGGGAAAGGGGGTCTCCCTGTCTAAGACCTCTAGATGAGGGAAAAAAATCTGTGGGGCTGCCATTAACCAGGACCGAGAACGTGCAATTCTCCACACACGTCTGTACAAAGCTGATCCATCGCTCTGGGAATCCCATCCTAGCCAGTGCCTCCCTAAGAAACCGCCACTCCACTCTATCATACGCCTTAGCCATATCTAGCTTCAGCGCAATGTTCGGTGCCCGCTTCCAGTCTACAAGGGAGATATCGTGGATCATCTTCTGGGCTAAAAGTATGTTATCACTAATGACCCGATCCTTGACGAAGCCACTCTGGTTCAGAGAGATGAGGGAGGGAAGGATAGGGGAAAGACGGCCGTTAAGAATTTTCGAAATAAGCTTATTGGTCACGTTACACAGACTGATGGGCCTGTAGTCGGACCAAGAGCTCGGATTGGGTCTTTTGGGAATCAAGACGATAGAGGTAGCCGTGAAGGAATCCGGCATCCGGTGACCGGTGAAGAAATCCAACACCGCCTCCTCAACATCAGGCTCGACTATATCCCAGCAGACCTGATAGAAGAGGGAAGAGAACCCATCGGGGCCAGAAACGCTGTTGGGATCAATCCCAAAAACAGCATCCCTAACCTCCTCCCTGCTCGGAAGCTCATAGAGGTTGACAAGATCGACCGAAGAAGGGATGGTAGGGAAGAAAGAGACGGTCGGGGCAACGAGGGACCCTCTGTCAGAGATGAAGAGGGTCTAGAAGTGAGCAACAGCCGACTCCCGAATCTGAGACTCCTGGATCAGGGATGACCCATCAGCCTCAATACTATGGATGTACGGCTTAGCACGCTTCTGCCTAACGAAGCCCTGGAAGAACCTAGTGTTCCGCTCGCCCTCTGCCACCCAGCGAACAGCCGCCTTCTGCTTCCAGAAATCCTCCTCCATAAGGAGTCGGAGCTGGTACTCGGCGTGGCAGCGGTGCATCACAGTCTTATTCTCCGGAGTGGGATCCAGGTCATAGGCCCGCTCAGCCTCCGCATGCGCACTCTGAGCCGCAGAGAGGCGCTGATGGAGGTTTCCAAAAACATCCCAGTTCCACTGTCTCAACCTACGCCGTAATATGCCGAGCTTAGCCTCGAGATTGGGCATCCCGAAGAGCCCAGTCGGTTGAAGCCAGGAATCCCTGACAGTGTCATGAAAAGAGTGGTGGCGAACCCACATGTTCTGGAACCTAAAGGAAGCGCGGCGGGGAGTGTTCGAGAAGCGACACCTAATGAGGAGTGGTGAATGGTCAGACCCAAATCGAGTGAGATGCGTGACGGTCGTGACCGCAAACACCTTCGACCACACTTCAGAAACCAAAGCACGGTCGAGCCTCTCTTTGAGGTCGTCCCTAACCCACGTGAAGGGCTCACCCTCACATCCAGCATCTATCAACTCACAGTCCGCCACAGTCTGAACAAAGTCCCACATCTCCCGGGACCAGTTCGTGCGGCCACCCACACGCTCATCGGGGTGCAGAAAGATGTTGAAATCGCCACTAACCATCCATGGCAATTCTTCCATACTCTCAACAATCTCACGCAGGGTGTCCCACAGATCGTATCTCCCTACTCTATTACACTTGGCGTAAACCAAAGTGTGAAATATGGGCTCAGGGAGATGGACAGCAGAAAGCTCGACATGAAGCACCTGATCTGTGTCCCGGAGGATCCGACAAGTGTAGTCACGCGAGTGGAAGAAGAAGATCTTATGAGAAATGTTACCCACGCCCGAATGGAAACCAAGACGACGTGAGAGATAGTCAAAGTCAGGGGTGCGAATCATAGGCTCAATAAAGCCGACAAAATCCAATCTATGATCACGAATGAGAGAGCGTAGGTGAGCGAGAGTGGCCCTATTAGCCAGTCCCCGTCCATTCCAAGTAATGGATGTGATAGACATATCAACAATCAGAAGAGCCACCGGACGGGGTCCGCTTGTGGCGAGGTTGAGTCAGACCACCTTAGGGAGGGGGTAGGTGGCGAGAGGATCGACGAAGAACTGGAGAGACAGTCCGCCTCGTCATGCGCGGTGTTGGTATGGTATTCGAGGGGGAACACCCTCGGAAAGCGCTCGTGGCCTGCGAATCATCAGGCTGAGCAGTCTGACCAAGACTGACACTAGGTGCCTGCCCCATGTCCGGGCATGCCTCCTGTCTGTCATGTTGCACGAAAGCACTAGAGGCAAAACTCTCACACGAGACGTCGTGCTGAGCGCGGTTAAGACCGCATGCCTGCTCAGAGAGGAGAGGGGAGGAAACTCCATCCGGCAGAGCACTCGGGTGCTCGCCGTCAGAGTGTGGCTGGAGAGCTATAGGCTCAATCGAAATCTCAATCTCCGTAGAGAGGAGGTGAGCCTGCAATTCCCCTTTCGAGGAAGCGGTGGCAGGAGCCGTCCTCATCTCCAGAGAGGAAGTCTTGGTATGTGGGAGGACAGGCAAAGGGACAACATCACGAATGCTGTCATGAGATAAATGGGTCGTCGGGCCAGTGAGCGAAGTGGTAGGCTGCTCTAGATCATCTACTAGGAGGTCGTCGTCCTCTAAAAAGCCAAGATCCGAGAGACCGTGTGGGTCCCTAAAGGAAGGCTCAGCTCATCCTTTGACTCAGAGGAGATGGGTGCAAAGAACGAGTGTTTGGCCTTGAAGGCCGACTGAAGTGTCTCTCTGGGAATAAAGCCCGTAGCCTTGGCCTTGGGCCCAACTATGATCAATCGGTCTGACTAGTCGGGATGAGCATCCTTCCCAGTTTGGGCAGTGGCTTCCATCTTCGCCTTGCCCTTATCCGTGGCCCCCTTTGGGGAACCGAGTGTCTGGAGAGGGCCTTTGCCCTTTCCCTTCGGTTTCCTCCGGCTGTTGGAGGGTCCCGGCTGGGCCGTACGACGGCGCTGAGGCAGAGCGGGTCGTGGCTTATTGCCACTGATATAGCAGTCGGCCGCTATATGACCAACATGACTGCACGCGGAACAGAAAGCGGGGATCTTCTCGTAGATCACCCGCTGAGCAAAGGTCTCCGAACCCTGCTCAATCTCAATCTCGTGGATAGGCTCCACTCTAAGATTAATCTCAACACAGAACCGCGCCATATTAGCTCTGGACTGGAGAGCAGTCGGGGCATCAATGCGGACCGGTTTTCCGACACACTTAGCAAGTGTGGTGATGGAATTCTGGTCATACAGATGTGATGGAAGGCCGGGGAGGCGGCACCACACGGGGACGACCGGCGTCTCCGTCTTCGGGTTGAACCCGGAAGTGTACTTGAATACCCTAGCTGGGCATCCACACACAGAAATAGAAGTCCTAAGCCATGCCTCATTATAATCTTCGGCGAGATTAAAAGAGACTAGAAGATGATTGAAGTTATACCACTTAAACGAGAACCTACCCTTAAAACCCAATTTTCCTAATCCAGCAGCTAGGTCTCGGGGGGGAGGGATAGCATAGGTGAACTTAAAGACCAGTGTGTTCGCTAACTTACCTGCGAGGGTGTCAGCTTCGGCCTGTGAGAATCGGACCTTCACTCTGTTCCCCTCCGAGCGAATGATGGTCCCGCAAGCGTGGTCATAATCCCCGTCAAAGAGGAACTCCTTGGGTGTCGGCCGCGGGGTAATCTTTCCGCCCGAAACGTCATCTCTCTTCCCCATAATAGCCTCTCGGAAAGAGAGCGGGCCAGTGGAAGTGCCCGGCAGAGATCCGGGTGCAGCGGGGTTTACCGTTGGGGGGCCCGTCGGCGGTGTCCCGTTCGGGGAGGGTCCGGACAAGTTGGCTGCGGACGTCTTGCTCGGTTTTTCAGCGACCACACCATCTTCTTGTATATATAATACTGCCGGTTCAGATATTCCGGCATCAAAGTTGGCTATTCCGGCGACATAGGAGGCTATTCCGTCTGGTTGGACAGTCGGAGAATTTGATGTTGGCCGGGGGCCGAGAATTCCGGCCATGTGGCTCGATTCCAGGACACTCCTCTGTGGGATGCCAGCCGGCTGACGTCTTCCGGTGGCCGTGACAGCGTCTGCGCCGGCGCCGGAGCCGGCGAGAGGCAGGTGATCAGCGTCTGAGGGTTGAAGGTCGGAGCCCACTTTTTGCTGGCAGTTGGCGATGTGAAGTTTGGGTTGAGAGGCATTGGATTGGGAAGTAACAGGTTGGGAGGAGGATGTGGGCTGGTCTGTATATGTTAGGCCCAAAAATGGAGAGATAGTGGGCTGATTATTGTGGGTTGCAGCTTGCTGTTGGAGTTGTTGAGTGGCGGAGGGTTGTTGGGGTGTGGGCTGGGTTACTTTGATGTTGTGGGCTGCGGATTGAAGTAGTGGCCCGTTAGTTTTTTTGGGCCTAATAGGGGAAGACCCAATAGAAGGGGCAGATTTGGATCTCGAGAAGGACCCAGATCTGGTATAGTGGCCACTGACGGGTCGCTGCTCAGCTGAGGGGATCCCTGTGACGCTGTTTTCGAGAGGCGAGATTGGGATGACCGGCGAGGGCGTGTCCAAAAGCACAGTGACGGCGCCGGCGCCGTCGTGAGGCAGGTGGTCGACGGCTGCTGTCGGGTGGACGACGTCAGCAGGTTGGATGTTGCGGGTGACGGGATGGGAGCTGATTTGGTTGGGTACGGGTTGAGAGGGTTGGTTTGGTCGCGGGCTGGGTTTGGGAGGATTGGGCCCAGCTGAAATGCCAGTAATGGGCCTGGGAAGTTTGATGAGGGAATTGGATCCAGATCCGATAGCTGAGGGAATTGAGATTAATCTCGTGGAGGGTTGAGATCGAAGCCGCGTCATCGGGGAGCTGAGGGGAAGGATTCCCTGTGACGCCGTCTGCAGCAACTGTGTTAGGGTTGACCGATGGGAGAGCTTCCGACGGTAAGGACCCAAACGTCACCGGACACCGTCTTTCATTCGGTCGGAGATTAAGGACCGCCATTCCGACGACGGGGCGACACTGGATTTTGGTGACCTGCGGAGGTATTTCTCCCTCCTCTAAATTTGAGCTCGGCGTTAGGAGTTTTTGAAGGGCTTTCGTCACTTCCATTGAAATCAAAGAAGCAAGGTCGGGGTTGACTACCGGTGATGTAGGTTGAGGAGGAGGAGATCGGAGGGAAGATTGCTCCAATTGTGTGGGCTGAATTCGCAGAAATGGGGTTGCAGGAGGAATCGGGATCGGGGCCATGAACTGGGACCAGATAAGAGGGAGGTAGGTGAAGGGAGGTCAGGCGGCTTGCCGCCAGAGGTGGCGGCGGTGGCGGCCCGCCGGCGAACAGCTATGAGTCGGAAATTTGGACTGAGAAATGGTGGGGAAATGGGGAAGATGGGTTTGTAGAGAGAGAAAGTTAGAGAGAAGGGAGAGCATTTCTCGCTGCTAGGTTAGTTGTCTTTTGTTGCTAGGTTATTTCTTTCTTGCTGCTAGGTTAATTGTCTTTTGTTGCTAGGTTATTTCTTTCTTGCTACTAGGTTAGTTGTGTTTTGTTGCTAGGTTAGTTGTGTTTTGTTGCTAGGTTAGTTGTCTTTGTCTTTTGTTGCTAGGCTATTGCTTTCTTTCTGCTAGGTTAGTTGTGTTTTGTTGCTAGGTTAGTTGTCTTTTGTTGCTAGGTTTTTTATTTTTATTTTTTTTTTAAAAAAAAACAATGCCCCGGAAGGGCGGGGGATTGGGCAGGATCCCCAACCTGTACATAGATTAAGACCCAAAAACTGGGGCCCAAAGTGTCAACATAGTCTCACAATCAAAACAGAAACGAAAAGCAAAAATGAAAATAGTACAAGATCTGTCATCGGGCTAACAGGTGCCCGGAATAAATGGATGGTCTAAGTAGAACAAAACCAGAAAATCTAATCTACTGGAATCGAAACGATGGATATCCCAGCTAATCCATCCGAACTAGCGTGCGGAGGCGGAGTGGAGCAGTGTAGGTCTGATATGTGTGCGTGTCTGGCATGGTAGCGCCAAGGCTGGGAAGGTAATCACCAGGTCTGTTCCCCTCACGAAAGATGTGTGTGATCCTGTAATGGACAGACCGAAGTAGATCTCTAATGCGCATAAGCGGATGGTGAATCTTCCACGATCCCTGATGACCCGATGCCAGGAGGGTGACGACAGCCGCAGCGTCCAGCTCAATCCAAATATGACTAGAGAGGTCGGCAGCAATCCGAAGGCCAATCTGTAATGCCTGAATCTCTGCATCGTAGCTCGAGGAGGCCTGAAGGGATGTGTGGAAGGCGGTGATAAGAGCTCCATTATGGTCCCGGATTAAGCCTCCTTCTCTGGCAGTACCACTATGGCGATCGAAAGATCCATCGGTGTTCAGCTTGACCCAAGGAGAGTCGGGTCGAAGCCAAACAATAGGTCTGGGCCGAGGGGACCGAACAGGCAGAGGGGGAGCCACTCTGTAGCGATGTGGTGGCGTGCAGCCTGTCCAGTCACATGCAGAAAGCCTGCCCAATGCTGTGAGGAGTGAAATGTGTCTCTCCACCTGCAAAACAATATGAGAAAGCAAGAAAGTAATATCCCTATGCTTCGCACTATTCCTTTCCGTCCAGGTGAACCAAAGGATCAGACAAGGAACGAGGAAGCTCACGTGTCTAAAGTGTGTGCTCTGTGAGAAAAAACTCAGGAGCTCAAAAAAACTGTCTGTGGAGGGTAGGGATATATGAGTCCAAGTAGCAAAATGCTCCCACACTCTCCTCACAATCTCACTCTCTAGAAAAAGGTGGGTAAAGGTCTCGGTCTCATGATGCCCGGTCTCAGAACAACACACACATCGGGAGGGGAAAGAGATCCCCCTCGCATGAAACACAGTGTCCACGGGTATCCGGCGCAAGAGGAGGCGCCAAAGGAAAACAGATATGGTAGGGGTGAAAAGGTCGCTCCAGATGGCTCCGAAGAGAAGATTCGGCCGATCTCTCAGCCTGATCTGCTCCCAAGCCGAGGTAGTAGAAAACACACCCGATGATGTAAGTCTCCACCTCATACCATCCGAACCGTCCCCCGAGATGGGTATCTGCTGGATCCTATCTAATAACTGCTCACTAAAACCCGCCCCGGAGCCCAACTCTCTATCAAGCTTCCCCCTATCCCATGACCCGTCCGTCCAAAGGTCGCGCACAAGTAGGTAGGGGGAATGCGACACCTGCCTATCTCTAGACAACGGCCTATCACCTAACCACCACTCATCCCAGAAACTAACCTCGCCATCCCCCAAAACCCAAAAAATGTGATCCTGGGCACGCCTACCAACCCTAGTAAGACGCCGCCACTGTCTGCTATCATGCGCAACCGCCGTCACCCAACAAGGGTGGTTGGCGCGTCTAGAGCAGTACTTGCCGCGAAGGTACTGGGCCCAAAGCGACTTTCCTTCCCTGAAGCGCCACCACAACTTGTATGAGAAGGCAGTAACAATATCCCTAAGGCGACGGATGCCAAGGCCACCCTCAGGGAGAGGGCGGCAGATAGAGTCCCAACTCACCCAGTGGGTACGTCTCCCCCTCCCCGAACCATCCTCGTAACCCCAGAAATAACGAGCCATGATCTGGTCAATCTCGTCAAGGGTGGACCTAGGGGGGTCGAGGACCATAAGTAAATGAAGCGGAAGGGAGCTAAGGGTGCTCTTGATCAGAGCAAGCCGACCACCGAACGAAAGATGTCTATGCGACCAACCAGAAATCCTATCGATAATCCTCTGCCTGATGCCCGCAAAGAGCGCTCTCGTGAGGTTGCCCTTATATAAAGGGGCACCAAGGTAGGTAATGGGAAGGTCGCCGTGCGCAAAGCCAGTGATCTCGTGGACTCGCTGAGCCCACCTGTCCGCGCTGGAGGAGGAAAGGGTGAAGGTGCTCTTCTGCACACTGATCAGCTGGCCAGTAACCGAGCTATAATGCTCCAGAAGGTGCATAAGCTCGATCAGCCCATCATCATCCGCACGAGTGAAGATGATGATGTCATCCGCATAAGATAAGTGCGAGACGGGGGGACCATAGCCACGGGTGCTATATGTCATCTGAGGATAGTCGCGGATAAAGCCGTCGAGGCAGCGAGAGAGGTAGTCCGCCGCAAGAACAAAAAGGGACGGGGAAAGGGGGTCTCCCTGTCTAAGGCCTCTAGATGAGGGAAAAAAATCTGTGGGGCTGCCATTAACCAGGACCGAGAACGTGCAATGCTCCACACACGCCTCTACAAAGCTGATCCATCGCTCCGGGAATCCCATCCTAGCCAGTGCCTCCCTAAGAAACGGCCACTCCACTCTATCATACGCCTTAGCCATATCTAGCTTCAGCGCAATGTTCGGAGCCCGCTTCCAGTCTGCATGGGAGATATCGTGGATCATCTCCTGGGCCAAAAGTATGTTATCACTAATGACCCGATCCTTGACGAAGCCACTCTGGTTCGGAGAGATGAGGGAGGGGAGAATAGGGGAAAGACGGCCGTTAAGAATCTTCGAAATAAGCTTATTGGTCACGTTACACAGGCTGATGGGCCTGTAGTCGGACCAAGAGCTCGGATTGGGTCTTTTGGGAATCAAGACGACAGAGGTAGCCGTGAAGGAATCCGGCATCCGGTGACCGGTGAAGAAATCCAATACCGCCTCCTCAACATCAGGCTCGACTATATCCCAGCAGACCTGATAGAAGAGGGAAGAGAACCCATCGGGGCCAGAAACGCTGTTGGGATCAATCCCAAAAACAGCATCCCTAACCTCCTCCCTGCTCGGAAGCTCACAGAGGTCGACAAGGTCGACCGAAGGAGGGATGGTAGGGAAGAGAGAGACGGTCGGGGCAACGAGGGACCATCTGTCAGAGGTGAAGAGGGTCTGGAAGTGAGCAACAGCCGACTCCCGAATCTGAGACTCCTGGGTCAGGGATGACCCATCTGCCTCAATACTATGGATGTACGACTTAGCACGCTTCTGTCTAACGAAGCCCTGGAAGAACCTAGTGTTCCGCTCGCCCTCTGCCACCCAGCGAACGGCCGCCTTCTGCTTCCAGAAATCCTCCTCCATAAGGAGTCGGAGCTGGTACTCGGCGTGGCAGCGGTGCATCGCAGTCCTATTCTCCGGAGTGGGATCCAGGTCATAGGCCCGCTCAGCCTCCGCGTGCGCACTCTGAGCCGCAGAAAGGCGCTGATGGAGGTTTCCAAAAACATCCCAGTTCCACTGTCTCAACCTACGCCGTAATCTGCCGAGCTTAGCTTCGAGATTGCGCATCCCGAAGAGCCCAGTCGGTTGAAGCCAGGAATCCCTGACAGTGTCATGGAAAGAGTGGTGGCGAACCCACATGTTCTGGAACCTAAAGGAAGCGCGGCGGGGAGTGCTCGAGAAGCGACACCTAATGAGGAGTGGTGAATGGTCAGACCCAAATCGAGTGAGATGCGTGACGGTCGTGACCGCAAACACCTTCGACCACGCTTCAGAGACCAAAGCACGGTCGAGCCTCTCTTTGAGGTCGTCCCTAACCCACGTGAAGGGCTCACCCTCACATCCAGCATCTATCAACTCACAGTCCGCCACAGTCTGAGCAAAGTCCCACATCTCCCGGGACCGGTCCGTGCGGCCACCCACACGCTCATCGGGGTGCAGAAAGATGTTGAAATCGCCACTAACCATCCATGGCAATCCCTCCATACTCTCAGCAATCTCACGCAGGGTGTCCCACAGATCGTGTCTCCCGACTCTATTACACTTGGCGTAAACCAAAGTGTGAAATATGGGCTCAGGGAGATGGGCAGCAGAAAGCTCGACATGAAGCACCTGATCGGTGTCCCGGAGGACCCGACAAGTGTAGTCACGCGAGTGGAAGAAGAAGATCTTATGAGAAATGTTACCCACGCCCGAATGGAAACCAAGACGACGTGAGAAATAGTCAAAGTCAGGGGTGCGAATCATCGGCTCAATAAAGCCGACAAAATCCAATCTATGATCACGAATGAGAGAGCGAAGGTGAGCGAGAGTGGCCCTATTAGCCAGTCCCCGTCCATTCCAGGTAATGGACGTGATAGACATATCAGCAATCAGAAGAGCCACCGGACGGGGTCCGCCTGTGGCGAGGCTGAGTCAGACCACCTGAGGGAGGGGGTAGGTGGCGAGAGGATCGACGAAGAACCGGAGAGACGGTCCGCCTCGTCATGCGCGGTGTGGGTATGGTATTCGAGGGGGAACGCCCTCGGAAAGCGCTCGTGGCCTGCGAATCGTCAGGCTGAGCAGTCTGACCAAGACTGACACTAGGTGCCTGCCCCATGTCCGGGCATGCCTCCTGTCTGTCATGGTGCACGAAAGCACTGGAGGCAAAACTCTCGCACGAGACGTCGTGCTGAGCGCGGTTAAGACCGCATGCCTGCTCAGAGAGGGTAGGGGAAGAGACTCCATCCGGCAGAGCACTCGGGTGCTCGCCGTCAGAGTGTGGCTGGAGAGCTATAGGCTCAGTCGAAATCTCAATCTCCGCAGAGGGGAGGTGAGCCGGCAATTCCCCTTTCGAGGAAGCGGTGGCAGAAGCCGTCCTCATCTCCAGAGAGGAAGTCTTGGTATGTGGGAGGACAGGCAAAGGGACAACATCACGAATGCTGTCATGAGATAAATGGGTGGTCGGGCCAGTGAGCGAAGTGGCAGGCTGCTCTAGATCATCTACTAGGAGGTCGTCGTCCTCTAAAAAGCCAAGATCTGAGAGACCGTGTGGGTCCCTAGAGGAAGGCTCCGCTCATCCTTTGACTCAGAAGAGATGGGTGCAAAGAACGAGTGTTTGGCCTTGAAGGCCGACTGAAGTGTCTCTCTGGGAATAAAGCCCGTAGCCTTGGCCTTGGGCCCAACTATGATCAATCGGTCTGACTTGTAACGCCCCACTTTACTTTGAAATATTTATCGAATTTATTTAACAAAAAAATCACAATAATCTAATTTTTTTTTTCAACCTTAAATCTAATTTAAAACTCAGTGGGCGCTACTTATTTTACCAAAAGCTTTTATCCGCAAAAACAGCCACATTAAAGAAAGATAGCATGCTCGAACATTAAATCATAAACCTCGCTAGCATTCATTAAATTCAAAATCACAAAAGATAATTCATAACTCCCAAGTTTCAACCGACATGATCAATATCCAAATCTCGACATGAGTTCATAAACTAAGCGGAAGCAAAATTAAATAAATAAATGTCATAACCACCACTCGTCATCTCGTCTCGTCACTGCCAACTGCTTAACCTGCATCAGTTACGAGCAGGTGGGAGTGAGTACAGTTAACTATCGTACTCACACTATGCACATGAATAACTTATAAATGGTATGGTCGCAGCATGAACATAAACAATTAAATCATGTCACATCTCTAGTCACATCAATGACTCTAGTCTCATCAAAGACTCACTCATGTACATCTATGCTCATCAAAGCTAAGCCATGCCATATCAGTGAAACATGGGAGTGCGTGCCACATCAATGACACGGCCTTCTCATAGGTCTTAATGAGATTTACCTCAATGGTAACCGTATCTTATCATACGGGGACAACCGTACCGACGGCCATCAAGCTCACATCGATAGGCTACATGCTCATTTTCATACATAGATCACACCAAACTTTCATCACAATTTAAAATCACACATATGCATAGATAATTTTAGAATAACCCACCTGGAAATTTCGGATTGATGATAGCAAATCAGAAAAGATGAGGACCGAGGCTCGATCCCTCAAACACCTACATTATGCCAAGATCCTACAATCAGAATCTATCTCGACTTAAACTGGAAATCACAAGACAGACCTAGTCGAACTCGTTTCAGCTAAGTAGTTCGTGAAGTCCTGTGGATGTGGAACACTAGGACTCGGCCCTAAACTCGACCAAACCACTTAAGGGAGTTCACAAAAATCCATCTAAGGTTTGACCAGGTCAAACACACATAAAAACCAAAAAGCAAGGCCATCCAAATTCAATATAACAATTATGCTCGAAAATTGAAATCATTTAATCGCGTGAAAAATAAAAGGTCAAGATATCCTACAAATTAAGCTCTGAAAATTTATACAAAATTTTATCTCCCAGAAACATGTAAAATCACAAAGTTTCAGCTTTAAACTCGAAATATCCTATTTTATAAAATTCGAACAGTAATTCAGCAAAAAGGGCACATTAATCCTTACTCAGACTTAATGAATCTGAACCTGAAAATTTTACACAACAACAATCAGTATGTCAAAGCTCACTTATAAAAATTCCAGCTTTAAATGATAACTGATGCTATTTTTAAAAATTCAAACGAGCAACAGCAGTTTATCGAATTTAAATTCAAACTGAATCAAAACAGACACTAAAAATTTCCATATTTTACAAACATGATCAAACACCTAAAATATGACTCTCAGCAAAATTTCAAAATTTTTCATGCAGTAACCGATATTTAAAAATTCAAACAACATTTCTGCCGAATCAATAAATAAAATATTATCCATATCAAATCAACTCCAAAAATTCCAAAAATTTAACACAACGCATATAAGTCACAGAGGCACGACATATTCGAATTTCAGCTCATTTCAGTCAAGCATGAATTTATTATGCATTTAACAATATTCTGGACAGAATACAAATTAATTATTAAAAATAGCTACAGGTCTCCAAAAATTATGAAAATTTTACACAAGGCAGGAAATTAACAGATAACACATCCCTCAAAATTTCACATCGTTTCGAGCAGCGAGCTATTTTTAAAAATTCAAACATCAAAACAGCGATTAACAAGCTCGACAACTTGATAATTAAATCACAACACACGATAATAACAAGCTCGACAACTTGATAATTAAATCACAACACACAATTTATCGTCCGAGGCCTTTTCATAAGACCAAGGACTCGACATTGTTCCATTATCCACCGACTTACATGACTTTCGAGGTCTCGTTCGATTTTCGAGAAAATCGAAGAGATCCCGAACATACGATAACACATAAAATCATATCAATCACATAAAATCATAACGAACAATCTAACGCACATTATTTTCGTCACGCAAATCACACATATTCATGAATAACATAAACGATATAAACGAGACGGGATCGAGCCTTTGTACCGTTCTCGGGAATCAAACGAAAACGGACGAACACGAACGGGGTTTAAGCTCGACGGAAAAAGGTCGTCTCGCCGGAAGAGAAGGCTCGCTGTGCACGGAAAGAACGAAGTTGCTGCTGCTGGTCGGTCGCCGGTTGTCGCTGCAAGGTCGCCGGAGGAAAGCTTCTCGTCGGAGGGAAGTCGCTGGTCGCGGGCTGCTCGCAGGGAGGAGGGCCGCCGGACTGGTTCTTCACGCCGGCGATGATGGCAGCGAACGAGGATGAGGATGGTGATGACGGGAGATTATCGGAGGGGATGATGAACGATGAGGGTGAACGATGATGGTGATGATTTAAATTTTTTTTTTTTCTTTTCCTGCTGCGCGAGAAAATCAGAAGAAGAGAGGGACGAGAGATGGGAGCAGATTGGGAGAGACGAAACAAAAAGCTGCGGGATTTATTATTGCGAAGAGAACAAAACGTGGGACATATATATATACTTGTATTAGGTTTAGAAGAAGTCTTGTTGTCCAAGACTTAAAATCTCACACCAAAAATCACGTGAGAAAAAAAAAAGAAAAGAAAAGGAAAAACTGTCGGGTCGGGCCCGAGAAATTTGGGTCGAAAGGATTTTAGGCCGGTTGGGACAACAAAACAGCTCACGGGCTCAACTTAAAAATTTAAACAGATATGTTCGGGCCCAATTCGATTACAACAAAATTATCGGGCTCGATTTTCGAATGCAAACGCGCGATAAAAATAAACCAAAAAAATAAACATATATATTTTACATATTATCACATACACATTTATTCACATTAATAATTTAATTAAATCACCAAAATCAATTTAAACAATTAGACAAATTTCGCAATTAGCATTTAAACACATTTGACAAATAAATAAACATAATGGCATTCAATAAAAATAAAATATAAATATTATTACCAATTAATAATAACAATAATAATAGCAATAAAAATAATAGAAATAAATCTCAAATAATCCACAAATAAACGGGGCATTACATGACTGGTCGGGATGAGCATCCTTCCCAGTTTGGGCAGTGGCTTCCATCTTCGCCTTGCCCTTATCCGTGGCCCCCTTTGGGGAACCGAGTGTCTGGAGAGGGCCTTTGCCCTTTCCCTTCGGTTCCCTCCGGCTGTTGGAGGGTCCCGGCTGGGCCGTACGACGGCGCTGAGGCGGAGCGGGTCGTGGCTTATTGCCACTGATATAGCAGTCGGCCGCTATATGACCAACATGACTGCACGCGGAACAGAAAGCGGGGATCTTCTCGTAGATCACCCGCTGAGCAAAGGTCTCCGAACCCTGCTCAATCTCAATCTCGTGGATAGGCTCCACTCTAAGATCAATCTCGACACAGAACCGCGCCATATTAGCTCTGGACTGGAGAGCAGTCGGGGCATCAATGCGGACCGGTTTTCCGACACACTTAGCAAGTGTGGTGAT
>BKCP01009416.1:0-16676 GCA_008636005.1 Striga asiatica
AGCACGGATCAGCAAGCTAGTATGAAGGCAGTAGAAGGAAGGGAAGGCAAGCACACAGGCACAAACTTTTCGAAGCGAAGTGAAGTCATAAAAAAGGAGTTAACTGGCATGGATGACACCAATAAGCTCAATTACATCGAACGAAGCGAAGTGAAGTCAAAGACTAGAACGAAAGAAAGATTGTTTTCTATTACTGCAACTCAGAAGCTAAGCTTTGAAAAGGCACATATCTAACCGGCGTATGTGCCTAGATTATAACTGGCTGCTTAACCGGCCACTTTACTCTTTCCTATCCCTATGGGAAGCATGAAGGAATTCTTCTATGACTCATGGCTCAAGGCCATGGATCACTCTTACTATAGAGAAATCCTTTAATTGAACTCCTCGGACTAAAACCTGTCTTACACCATGGACTCTACACTACATATGTACTTTTCTTTTTTTCTCTGGCTACTGATTGATACATAAATACCTTTTCCAAAGCCACCCGCACCGCACGTCGCGAGGAGTGGGTTGCCCTCTTTTTTTGGCTTACTAAGTCACGTGTAAGGCTTGCGGAGACTCTTATCAGTCAGTACAAAGCCAGCCAGGCAGAATAAGAAGGATTCTCTTCGAGGTGTCCATCCGTGCCAATAAAAAACGGTGGTGGACAAAGAGAAAGGCCAGCTTACTTACTACATCAATAATCTTTCTTTCACCCCCTTTCCACCAAACCGAAGCTTAGGAAGAACTTCTGGCTCATCCACTGGGGCAGATCACTCATCTTCGGTTTTGATTCTTCCCTATCAACCCGCATAGGAAACTACGTCAATCAGAGGTTGTTAGCCCCTGTCCATGATTGGTTGATGGCGGTTCTTCGCCAGATACCCATGGATGGCACCTTCGAACCGCAAGGGCAGATAAGTAGTTTACTTGTGAAAACTTCACTATTGCTTTATTAGCCAATAACTCTATCTCTGATAAGTAGTGCTATGAGGAGGCTCTTTGCTTCTTTCGTCCCATCGAGGAAATACCCTTTTCGCTCCCCGGACGTTGGTCGAGTGGCTTTCGCTCCTCAAACTCTTCAAAAGAAGCCATCCTTGCACCTTATAAATATAATACTGTTAACTCACACTAAGCAATAAGTCTTATACCTCTTAAAGAGAGTGAAGTGAACCATTTGTCCTATGGTTCACGAACGATAAGAAGAGTGACTTTCTCTTCTCTCAGTTCCTCTCTTCCTTTCTTTAAAATAAAATTTCACATCCTTTCCTTGCCTGTATTCTTATCCCTGAGTCTTTGATCAAGGAGTGGCTCACTGCCCAAAACTGCCATGGAATGGAGCCTTTTTGTTTTGTAAGAGTCTTCGGATTTAGGAGTCAGCGTAGGTCGAAAGCTTTCTTTTCTTCCTCAGTTGTCGAGGAGTCAGCCTTTAACGAAGAGGAATGAGCTCCCCTTAGCTTAGCAGACCTGTTAGATAGGAGCTTCTCACGCTAAGAGCAGGTTTTTCTTGCTCACTCGGTAACTAGATTAGGGGAAGGTATCGGAGAAAGTATTGAGAACTTTCTATCTCCTCTTTTTCAGTCAGGGAATTTCCACTCTTATAATCTTTAGCGCAACGAGGTCTCAACGAAAGGAGCTTAGTAGCGACTAAAAAAAACCTCACTCGAGGAAAGGAGTAAGCTAGATTCAACAGTCAAGATGGATTTGATGAGTTTCTCCACTCTGGGCTGGGAATCTCTTTCCCCGTGCGAGAAGCCCACGGAGCGGTATTGATGTCTACTGAATGAACTTGGCTGATTGTGGGTCTGCGACTATAGCCTTTTCGGGGAAAGCAGGAATTGGGATTGCTTTCGTCTCATATAGCTGGAAAATCTGACTTTCTTAATTCCCTTCTACGACCAAGCGCCCAATTCGACTTTTTTCATCTCATATAGCTGGAAAAGTTGGCAAGTCACTTTTCACTCGTAGACTAGCTTCTCAATTCCATTTTTTTCATTTCATATAGTTGCAAAAAGTGAGTAATGAGACTGATTCTCATTATATATGTCATTCTGGTTTCTCCCGTAGGAGCGATTAGAAGTTCAGTCCCGGAAGAAAGAGGAAGAATCTCGACTTCAAACCTGCTTACCCGCTATCCTTGAAAACAGACTTTTTTCCATTCAACAAGAAATACAAACCGTGGAAAACGAGAGAGCTGAGCTGTTGATAATGCTGAGTTAGCTATAGTTTGATGTTCTATTTTCTTAAGGATTGTCTGTCCCAAAACCCCCTGCTATGCTTTACTTTTCCCATGCCATGTGCTTCCGAACATACGGGAACTGGGTGTGATGGGAGTATAATAAGGCTTGTGATCTCTTATGCTATGTGAGCCAGCAGGCGAGTCTGTGGATAATCAAACCTAGAGATGATGTAGGAGATATCCCGGTACCACCCACCAATTAATGATCTATGACGGCAAGTGCTATGCAAGCAAAGAAACCCAACTAAACCATGTCCCAGAACCTGCAAGGACGCATACCCCACTATTTGACGTTCTCTTATTAAGTCCATACATTTTAGTATGGAAACGAAAGCCGGTGCGCGTTTGGAAGGAACCTATTTTCTTACTTTAGCTTAGAAGTAGGCATAAGGTAAGTGACAAAAAGATGACTTGAAAAAGTAAGCTTACTCGATTCTCGTTGCGTAAAGGGTTGCTATCCTTCCTACGTAACATAGTGCATAGGCTTTCAAAAGTGACTTCTCGACGTCCAGAGTGACAAACATTTGGGAGGGAGGAAAAATCTGCAAGAATTTTTAGAAGATTATAGCCAAACCTTTTACTGAGTAGCTCAAGAAGAATTCATCCCAGCGTAAGTGAAAAGAGCCAGAAAGCTGACTCGTGGTCAAAGAATTGCTCTTCCTTCTGGAACATCTACCCAAGTCTCCGGGATCGTCGGGCGAGATTCAAGCTCTTTAATCCGCTACTTCGAAGCTAGCTCCCTCGCTAGCACTAGTTTTTCTTGTTGGCCCACGTTGCGTATATGATTTAGTTGCATTTCTCGTATGGTGGAAGTTGGAGTGGAAAGATTCCATTGACGACCGATTACTCTGGCCGCATACTTTAGGCGGTTGCTATAGCGGGGAGAAGCAATTGCCTTCGGGATAAGAGTGAAACCTCCAAAACAGGACCAGATGTAAGCTTGTATCAACAAGTTTTGTATAAGATTATGAGATGTAGTTGAAACAAAGCTTTGCTCCTCTCATAGTTTTGTTGTTTCCTATTGTTTTGCTTCCTTCAATTACCCAACAACTGGTATCAGAGCACACTAACACTAGGAACCTTCACGGTAAGGGATTATTATACCACTATGAACACTTGTAATTGGTTCATTCTACTTCAGGCATGGTTAACTCTAGTTAGTGGAAGAGTGTACAACATAGGGATTGGTATCAGTCACACATTTAGGAATCCAAGTAAAAAGGTATACTTCTGTGCATCTTACTATACCCGCTTTTGTAAGCCAATTGGAACCCAAGCCAACAGGGGAAGAGAAGCTTTTCTAAAAATGCCATTAGCCGATAGCTGATGCTGGGGAATCTAAAGGGTGAAGCGTCTGTCTCATTAGAACCCCGTAAACGCTCCGCTTAGTCGACAACAAGAGAATCGAAGCATCCTCCTATTCCTTATGTTTCAAGAGTTCCCGAGATATGCAAGTTGGGCACTAGTTTTTAATAATGCCAATGGGCATTCGAATCCCTGAGAGAGAGCTAATAGGAAGGAAGATGGCTCTGGATTCACTAGGCTTTCGCTGAACAAGCAACGGATTGAGCAACTAGCGCGAAAGCCGTTGCGCTAACGCGCATCCGTTTTCTTGCTGCTTCGAGAGAAAGTAAAAGAGATGATGTGGTTGAAAAGGTGGTAACTGTGGATAGCGCCAAGTAAGCTAATCCTAAATGTCCAGCCACGCCAAACCGAACTCTTATCACATTATTTGTAGGCTTTGCTATTCTTACTCCTCTGTGACCTTCATCAATCACTAGGCACAGTATCAGTTAGCGTGATATGGGTTGGTAAAGTAGTAAAGAAAGTCTTAGTTATTAGGAAAGAAATGTTGCTGCCTATCTGCCACTGAGTTGGAATCGATTTGCTTAACCAGCTAATGCACGGAGATTAGCCAAATTAGAGAATATGAGGACGTCGGCAATGGTTGGTTTTAATGCTCGCACAGACGAAATAGAATACCGGATTGGACCTTAGCCGCTCGGGAATAGAATCCTTCACCACCAGGAAAGGCAATCGCCACGACGCAGACATCTTTTCATACGTACAAAATAGCATACGAGAAGAAGGTCCTCTCTTCCTATTCTATAGAAAGACGAAATAGCGTAAAGAAAGAGCAAGTCAAGTCAAATTTCCCGTACCACTGATCATACTAGTTAGGCTATATGCTTAAGACATGCAATTCGTGTCTAAGCTCTAATGCGTGTCGAAGCTAATTCGCTAAGCAGAGAAAGGGCTAGTTCTTCCGATAACGGGATCGGGGGATATCTCCCGCAAAAGCAGTTGTAGCAGCACCCGCTAAAGCAATTGGGGTGACTCCTGCGCAAGCAATTGTTGGTGATAGAGCACACAGGTTCGCGAGACCCGAAACTACTAGGGCTGTAGAGGGGTCAGTCTAGGGCTAGAGAGTGGGACTTCCATCGAACGCACAAAAAGTGGTTGATAGATGAACTCCCAAATCAACTACGCCCCTCCTAGGCTTAGAAGGTATATTGCCTCATTCCTACTGGTCACTCACTCAAGCTCTTGAGTTCATAGGTGCGTAGGTGGGTATAGCATTCAAGCTTGTCGAGCGCCGTAGATCATGCCCTTTTAATTAAGGCTCTTTTCCCATGTTCGGGATGCCTGATGCGTAAACCCTTGTTGACTTGCGAAAATAGAGATTTACTAGCTACTTACCTCAGTAAATATCTTCTTTTGGGGGTATAGGAAGGTCTATAGGGCCAGCAAGAATCCTTACAGGAAAGGGAAGGAATTAGGGATACAAGAAGGAGAGTAGAGTGGGGCTAGACTTACTCGAGCTCTTTCCTCTGCATCGCTACCGCCAACAAGGAGCTCTCCGTCGCATCACTATGAGAAAAGAGCCGTAGGAGATCTTCTCAATAGTTGAGAATTTCTATATTTTCATTTTATTACCGGATCAAGGATATATTGACGAAGAAGGAGGAAGCGAGTCCCAAGTGGTTAAGACAAGGACAAAAAGTATCCCCTTCATAGGCCTGCCTTGCCTGACCTTTTTTCTATCGTAGTCAGTTCCGTGAGGGCTTTAAGCTCTTTCTACGGTAGCTTTGCTCCTTACTCTACTATGATAAGTGATAGAAAGTCACTCGACGCGAAGGGAGTTACTCGCCCTAAGAAAGAGTTGTCAGTTCGACGTCCTTGGTTCTACGAAAAGAGTAAGCAAAGAAAGTAGTTATCAAGCTAAGGGTCGATGTAATTGAGGGGCTGAGAAGAAAGCTTAGACTTCGATTGGAACATGTGGTGACCATTCTGTCTTCGATTGCTTGCTTTAGCTTTCAAAGAGACTCTTTTGTGATTCTACAATGGACCTCCTCGCATCTGATCTTTCCTCTTATTCCTGAGAGATGAAAGAGGTCAATTATATCGAACCTACAACTAGGCAGCCAATAGCTTTATACTATGTTCTAGTTCAAATAAGAAGCCATCTTCTTCCCACTAAACAAATCCCGTAAACGATTCCCCGTGCTTGAGTAGAAGTATTGATAGAAGAGGTAGTTAGGCGAGAAAGCAATATACACGACCAACTCTCATATGGATCGATGTAATTGACCTGCTATCAAGCGGGAGCAGTCTGTCGGTCTCAGTCCGGTAAGACCTTCTTGTTTTTCTTCGGTGCGGTGCAAGTTCCTCGTCTCTTTGGTTAGTCCCGCTCTTTGACTGAACTTCGCTTCTAAAGATTACATTGACCTCTCGGGAAGAAATGAAGAAGCATGACGACACGACCATTATTCCAAGTAAATTGGTTCTCTTTCAGATCCTCTAGCTCAATGAATGAGCAGAAGGAGAGCATGTCATTCAACCATTTCCTTCCATACCGGAGTTATTCCCAATTTTGTTGGAGCTCTACTCAAGTGAATATCTTCAATGGGCTTTCATAGGCGATCGATGATGTGGCTTGGAAGACACGAATATACCCCAAACATTACCACTACCTTAACCTTACATCAGCTCTGCTGCTTGTACCCGAAGACTCTGCTGCATAAGATCTTCATGGTTCATAGGGAACAAACTTTTCGAAGCGAAGTGAAGTCATAGAAGAAGGTATTTCACTAATAGATGTTGTCATGGCAAATTACATTTTTTCTATCTTATTTGTTGCACGGTCATTGGGATGATTAAACTTCCTGTTCGACTTTCTCTTTTTTTGAGAATGTGTACCTGGTTTCAGCCTCTTTGCTTTCGACTCCTCGCCTTCCTCGTCCTGTTCGGCATATTCCCTCCGTATGAGGGATACGGGCCGGGGTCTGGCTACGATCGATTCGTGGGTTTTGAAATAGAGTCGCATTTCTCAAGTGGCTTGTTGGTGAGGAGAACTCTGATATATCAGCTCCTTCTGTTCTTTCAGTCTAGTAGTATTTTTACATAAGAGTTTAAATGGAGAGATCAGGGGACGAAAGAGGTGAGACTAAAAAAAAAGGAGAGGACGCGTCGGAGATGCTCGACCTTTGTACGAGGGGTGAAGGGGAAGTTTCTTTCTGGCGAGAAAGATTAATGAATGCAAGCCCGAGCAAATCCCCGCTACCAACCAACCCTTGCCCTCTGATCAGCCAACTCATTTTATGCCCTGCTTGATATGATCCACATACTATACTAAGGACTTGAAAGAGCATTTTTTCGGCTTCTTCCTCACTCACCTGAGGTTCGATATAATTGACCTTTCCACGCCGCTTACTTATGCTTCCGCTCTATCCAAGTCAAGCCTTGAAAAAAGGTTTCACCATAAAGGAAGAAAGAAGGAGCTTTTACGGTACTTCATCAAGAAAGCGACTAACCCAGTAGAGCTTAGCCTTGAGTAGGCCTATAATGGTCTCGCGAAGCCGGTAAATTAGCTTGCCTAAGAGACTTTTCTGTCTTCGATTGTCTTGGTGTTAAGTTGACTTCGAGAAAGAAGCGTGAAGGCCTTCTATTCTATTCATAGATTGCTACTACTACTCGTCAATATTGGACCGGGAAGAAAAAGGGGAAGTCTAACCTCATATTTCAAATCGAAATGAATCATTTTTTGAAAGATTGATTTTTCTTGTTATCTTCTTCTGGAAATCCGATTTTGGTACGACTCTTTCAAGCTTCTATAAGTCTCTCGGCCATCCTTGACGTTCTTTATAGGATCAGGAATGGTCACGGGTAGAACTTTGGTTCTATTAGGCAACATCATTCTCTTTCATTCTTACGGGACAAAATTCAATAAAAAGGTGCGACTTTTGATTTATTCCACTCTTTTTTTTCTGTCTTTGGTCTATTTCTCCCAATTGATCATATACTTGGGAGATCTATTTTCCGCCTATTTCTTGACTTGATTTATAGGGACAGGGACCTTCGCTGTAACGGGTTCGTCGGGATGGAGTCATGGAAACCAAGGCAAGGCCTCTTCCTCTCAACCAAAGCCATTTGGAGGGGGCCGGGGGCAATCCTTTCCTTGATCTCGTGTCGCTAAAGTCTCGGATTCAACATGACCCACTCATAAAGCGACTTCATCTACATCTCGATTCGCGATATCCCGGCTGAGGGCTATTAACATAGCGCCTGCAAATGAGTACTAAAGATCCCCTTCCAAATCACGCTTACACCGAGCCTGTAAAAGCATTGCAGTCCAGAGAATTCAGCAGCTTTCTATGAGGCTTCGTGTCAGCTGATTGATGCTATCAAGGAATTTCAGAATCGAGACTGGGATTGCTGCATCAACCATGTTCATAGGGAAAGCAAGAGGAGTGCAGACTGGTTTTCCACTCATTTTTATGAGTTAGATTTGGGGCTTCATTGCTTTCCCTCTCCTCCCAATGGCGTCTTACCTCTGCTGTTAGCAGATTCGATTGGAGTATGCTGGCCTCGTGCCATTTTCTTTTTTTTAGTTAGTTTCTTTCTTATTTCCCATTATATAATCTCAGAATTCCTAGCCGCTATCACCCAACTGACTCCATTCAGTATCCTTCTCAATGAGCGTAGCGGAGTTCTCCTTCGTCCTAAAGGTCTAGCCTAGCCCATCTTTGTTGGTCCGAGACGAGCAGAGAGAAGGTAACCCAAGAAGGAGCAATCCTTACGTCTGTAGCTACGCCCTTTCTTCTAAAGACGAAGAAAACCAGCTGACAGAGCTATTCACTTAACAGAGATAAGATGTCAATTGCATCTTTCCTCTCCTTGACGTCGAGACTCACTTTGCGATCCAACTTTAGAAGCGAAGCGAAGTGAAGTCATAAAGAAAGGCTAGCACGACACGAAAGGGCAATGCGGAATTGCTAGTCATGAGATAGATTCATAGTTAATTTATCCCACTAGCTCAAGTCCCACTGCTCTTATTCCGCTAATGCCAGGAGAGCGTCTCTAAAAGGATATCCCTCTGGAATTTCAATTGGAGAAAGGGGGCTTTGGGGCATTCTCTCCTGAGAATCTTGCAAAGAGCAAACGTTTGGAACGTCCCAAACTTAAAGTTTAAGAATTGAGCCGTTATTATGGACACAAGAGCGCAGAGGACGAAGAAGAGGGAAGAGCCGTGACGGGTGAGCCCTATTACGTAAGGGAACCGTCGGGAACCGAAGAGAAAACTGCAACGACCAGAGGAGGATCACATAGAAGACGAACATAAAAACTCTCATGGCAGAGTGGATGGCAGGAATGGTTACCGGAAATGGAGGTGCTGAGGTCAATTATATCGAGCCTGAGTCAAAGGGGGAGTTTTTGAACCTTGTTTAGTTTGACTCTGCTAGCTCAGAAACTGATGGATCAACAATGGTAACTCGAACTGGCAGAGAAGGAGTATAGCTTTGTTGGGGGTGAACTTACTGCTCCTGGCTTTACCTCATAGAGGTAGACAGGCATATTTTGGGGTTCAAAGTCGAGGTAAACGACTGATTCTTAGTCAACTCGGTTAGCTTCCTCTGCTTCCGGTGGTGGAACAACCACTTTTTCGGACAAGGGCTAGGTAATGTCTCTCCAACTAGCTCTACCCTGGTCACTGGGTCAATAATGGGCCCGGTGGTTCTGCGACTGGAACCGGAATAGATCTTGGGCGAGGTGGTGGTAGGGAAGCTGCTGGTACTAGTATCGAAACCATAAGGGGCGTTTACGCTGGGACTGAAGCTTTGATACTCGTGCCTACGCAGCCTTTGTTCGCATCTCTCATCGATTTCCCTATGGAGAAGAGAAATAAATAATAGCATTCATTGGTTGGACCTTTATGCTACCAGCCTCTGCTATTGACACTCTTTCTATACTATACGAGCTGTAGGATCATGAGCATCACCCGCAAAGGCATACATAGAAGGCTGTTTCTCACCCGGGTCGAGATCTGAGGCCGGTGCGGCAACCCATTGATCCACCGGAATAAAAGCGAGCAGCATTGGGGCTAGCAACATTTAAACCACAAAAGCGATTCACTTGGTTCCAACAGCAGATCCAAATCGGGGAGCAGAGCCAATTTTGATCTCGTCCCACCTGAAAATTGCATTGAAACTGCCCCCAGAACGACCGGGTTGTAGTTGAACCATATCCGGTGAGATATTTTGTCAACCGAGTCGAAAAAGAAGCACCTTGCCCATATTGATACCCCGTTTAAGGTGTTCCAGTTGCATATCGGTATCTATACGCCTCTACTCGGTTTGATAGCTTGTTAAGGTTTGGAACCCAACAAACTTTTCGAAGCGAAGTGAAGTCCCTGGAAAGGCAAATGGGACTACATGCCCTGAACAACCAACTGAAATATACAATGCCTGCATATGGTCTGCCCCCTATGGAAACCACCTATTCTCTTGCGCTCGTATGGAACCTCGCAGAATAAAATATATATTCTCATTTAGCGGAAAAGCAAGCAAACTTCAATCAGTCGAAAGCAAACCCCAGAGCAATTGATGGTATGTAACAGAACTACCAAGAAAAGGAACGAAGTAACTGGCTCCCTAAAGAAAGGCACTTTACGTCTTTCAAATTCACTTGCTAGTTTGTACTTTCATGTTTCAAATGAATTGGCCAAGAGAAAAAGCATATTGGATAATGCTTATTCCAAGGAGAGTGGCTTGACCTAGAACCATATAACCTGCTATTATACCGAGGTTCGATGTAATTGAGAAAAATGGGGAGCAAGCCCGAAATGATAGGCCAACTATCGTATCCAAGCTATCCCCGATAGTCCATCCTGTAAGTCCTGTTAGGCCCATAGTGCCCATTATTGGTAGTACTGAAAGCAAGTTATTAACTCAAAGCTTATTTCGCCCTTTTTCTTTCTCTAGTAGTACTGTCGCATATCCGGCTGTATAACAAGAATATCTGAATCGCATCTCGGATGTACGCTTATCAGCTTTACAAAGTGAATATCGCACATCCGCTGTTCACATATCTGCTGTTCCTCATTATCACCTACTCCAAACAGTACTGAGGGAAAGAATCGCTGAGCTAAGGCGGGGGTAGGCGGAGTGAAGTCAACAGAAAGAGAAGCTATTGAATCCGCATCTCCGGTGGAGGAAGGGCAGCTAGGCCACAATGCCAGGGACAATTCGTAGCATCCAAGAAGTCGAGGCCGGCGAGGCTTACTTACTTTACTGAAAGCTTAGTAAGGACGCGACAGAAGACTTCGTACCTTGCAGCAAGGGATGATGGGGAAGACTTTCTTAGCCCCGTATCTACTTTTGATTCCGGAACACTGACTTAACCTTCAAATTCAGATAGTGAGAGAGTGAAAAAGACGGCACAACGTTGACACACAGTTCATTGATAAAGAAAGCATGTCACGAGTTTGGGCACATGTTGAAGAACTGTCCGAAGCGCAAAGATAAAGGGAAAAAGAGAGTTGATGAGTTCTCTTATGAAGCAAATGTTGCTAGTCAAGGGGAGTGTTCTGATGATGCCGAGAGTGCTCTAGCAGTGTCCACCAGTAAGTCAGGTGATGAGAAGACAGTCATCCGAGTACGAAGTGAGTCGACTGTCAAGGAATTCTATGTTTTCTCACGTTTTCGAGTCCAGTTCGTGACAAAACTGACTGACTACCAATACTTCTTCAGGGACATAGAGAGTAGGAAGAATGCTAAAAAAAACAAGATTCACTGTCTTAGCAGACATCTTCCTCTCCTTTACTGTCGAGCCTCAACTTTGTCGATCCTCTTCTGATAAAGAAGACCTTTTATCTTAAAGAAGAAAGAACCATTCACTGCAACTAAAACCTCAGGAAAAGTTATCTAGTTAGACCTTCCCGGTAAAGATTACTAAGACCTGTCTATAAAATATGTGGTAGCCACCCTCAAAGACAGGAAATTGGCATTACTACTTGAACTATTGGAGTCAAAGAATGAACTCTTTCCCGTACTTCTTATCCCTTCTATTCAGAACTTTCTTCACTTCATCTTTGCGCTCACAGTTCCAGTTGGTCATGACGACTGGCGCNGATAGGACCCCCTTCCTGCCAATCTAGCATCCCCGGCATTTCAAACAATTGTGCTGGGGGAATGCGTAGATCTTTAGGCCGTAACTCCTTTCCTTTCGGAGATACTCAATAAGATATCCTATATAGTAGGGATTTAGAGGTTCACCTCTGCCCAACCACAATTCAAGTGGTAAGACAAAACGGTTCCACATAGCCCTCCTCCTTAGCACAGTTTTGGAAGAGGATGTGTTCAACCTAGAAAGCGTCTTGTACCCCATACCACCTACCCTACAAAAGGTACTAAACCTTTTCTCAATTACACCTTTCCTCTCCTTGACGTCGAGACTCACTTTGCTCTCCTTGTGAATGATAAATAGTCCATTAGGGTGGTAGTCATTCTGGAGACAACGCATGGACACAGGGGAGAAATCCACCGACCCGACCAAGAATCGCTTGGTCCATACAACCTGTATTAGAGATTAGTGATTTGGAGGTTGAAATTTTCACCCCCAACTCATCTAGAATATAGGCGTAGGCCTGTGCTACTCGGGTATCGGTGATGACAACATCATCTCCTAGTATTGCATACTGATCGAACCTTCGACCGGGGTATACCTTCTCGGCTGCCAACCAGACCATGGTGTGAGAAGGCAAACAAAGGCCAAGAAGAGAGATAACCCAAGGGTTGGCCCGCCACAAACGAGACCTGTGACCATTTTCGTTTAACAAATGGCACAAGGATGGTGGCAAGACAAGAATTTACTATGGAGGAAGCAAAGGACCGGTCAANGGTACTGGAACACCTCAAACATAATGACGAGCGGCCCCGTGGCGGCCGTCAGGTCATATGAGTAGGCATCCTTTGCACCTCTCAACCGGTACAGTGGACGGGTCTGGTCATATGTCCCATCCATTGGGAGGGACTTCAAAACCGAGGCCAGCCACACATGAACCGGGTTGAGTAACCGTTGGTTCACATAGTTCCCTATGGCGAATATCCTCCTCTTGCCAGCTCCCTCTAGGGAACAACCTAGTCGGCCTGTAACAGGAGGTATTCCCAAGTCCTCACAGGAAGGTAGGTAAGGGCCGGCCTCAAACCAATCCAAATCCCAAAGCTATTGCAGTCGCCAACGGCCAAAGATTCAGAGCTGACCCAACGAACTTTTCGAAGCGCAGTGAAGTCATAAAAAAGTAGATGCAGAGTCCTGTGCATTACCTCAAACAAGATCAAGGCCACCTTATTCTCAACTTCCTCATGCGCTTTTGTCCCATGGTGACAAGACGCTGGCTGGAGAGGACTCTTTTTTGCCTACCTTATAAGAGAGGGATGAATTCCCCATTGGCGATCCAAACAGATTGGTTTCTCGCGTGCCAGAGCTTATTCTAGGAAGTGGAAGCCAAGGAAGTTTGCAAGGCCGTTAAGGATGGCAACAAGATGCACAACCTAACTAGTGGCCCCGTAACACCTTGTATCATCAAAGAGCGCGTTATCAATAAGCACCACCCCATCATCCCAACACAACCAAATACCCCCCGCATAACCTACAGGATCAACAATGCAGGTTTTGGGAAATTTCAGTTTCGGAATCTAAATCAATTTCGAGAAAAAATCTTTCTGTCTCCAATTTTCAGTGCAATTGGTATTTGGGTAAGGGCGTTTAGACGCGCTCGAGTCTTGTTCAGTAGTGCGAAATACGTCAGCTACGGAGATGGATAAAGTAGTAGTACGGATAGGCGAACCCTCAATTACATCGACCCTTGTATAAATATGGGCTTCCTGGTTTAGGAGTTTAGACCGGTAGTAGCCTTCCTCCGCTTAGCTTCCTTTGCTAGTAGTTACCGAGCTTAAGAACTAGCTCATCCAGTCTTCTACTACTACTTGCCTTCCTTACTACTGGCTCGTGCTAGCAGGTTCGGACTTGCTCCTACTGCTCGCATGCTTGGCTTGCCTGTTCACATGCTTGCTGGCTAGTTCGGAGAGAGGGTCGATGTAATTGAGAAAGTTGGTGGAATTGCTGTCCTTTGCGTAACTATCTCTTCGGTACCAAACCGTTGGGTCATAGCAAACAAAGTTCCCTAAAAGCCTCATAGGTGGAGATATGATTTCCTTCCCCTTCCTTCGCTTTCCTCTGCCGCTAGCTACACTGGTTTAGGATAGGAAAGGTAGTTAAGCCCCCAGCTGTACTCCATTCGTCATAAGATTCCTCATGGTCTGGGGTCTTTAACTCGAACTCCCTCGCTCGTAGCTTCATCATGTGTTAAACATAACATTAGGGTTAGCCAGAACTATGTCAATCATGCTATTTTCTATGACTTCACTTCGCTTCTAAAGTTGGGTCGACAAAGTTGAGCAGTTACAAAGAACCATGTTGGGATTGAGTTGAGCCCTTCCTTATTGGCGCTGCTCTTAGGGGATGAATCCCTATCTTATAATAAATCCCGTGACTTTCTTATTTGAGCTAGGCAGCTTGCTGTAGTTGCTACGGGAAACTGGAGTGAAACGAGTTGGCAGTAGAGACTGAGGGCTAAAGATGTCGTTGGAACGCTTTAACAAGGCCGTTACGGAGATGCGAACAAAGCAAGCCGCAGCTCGCGATCATAGGTCAATTATATCGATCCAGCACTTAGAGCTAATCGTCTCCTAGCGCTTAGTCATATGAGGCTCGACGAAGTTGAGTCTTGCTTTAAAGCGGACTTGGCAGAAAGAAAATCTCTTTTTCTTTTCTTTTGTATCCGGGCTTGCTTTCGTGCCTAACAGCTCATCTTGCTACTCCATGAGATCCGGTTCGAACTCAAGAATGGGGCGAGTCCCTTTGATTTGATGCTGCTGACCTCGATGCGGCTGTGCTGTTTGCTCTCCCTCTCAGCTGTCATGTCCCTTCCCGCTAGTGCTACTCTGCCTTCTTTTAGGCAAATCCGATTTTATTCTTTTCTTTCTTAAGCAAAGTCTCGATTCTTCTTCCTTTTCTTCTCCTGACTACCCAACTAATAATCGACGAGAGCGAACTGGGCACCGTGAGATTCTCCTCTTCAGGGTTAGAGAAGTGTGCCTTGAGTTCTTCGCGTGCCGGTCCTTCGTTTGCCACTTAAAGCGGAAGGAAAGAGAGCAATCCATTCTTGGCTTTCAGAAGGTAGGTTTCAAACTCTTTGCTCGAGCGTATAGAGGGCTTTCTCGATGAGAGGCTTTTTTCTCCTTCCGAAGAATCCTGCCATGATTTTGACGAGCAAGTTTCGAGAAAAGATAACTGGTATGGCTCCGTCTGAGGATCGGTCCAAGAAATTGGTCTCAAGCTTTTCTTGGAAGCTTTCCGTTGCCTATCTCAATGTAATCGACCCTAGTGGCTCTTCCTTTCTATAAAGCAAGAAAGAGGGTAGGGTTAGGACATTCCCCAAACGACAAGGAAGGGAAAAGAACTGGGCCAATATTCCCCCAACTTTAGAAGCGAAGTGAAGGAAAGGAATGCTCATCCAAGACTCTTTCTTTCCTTAATTCTAAGGAGGAACCCATTCCATAAGGAAGATGAGAGGTATGCAAATAAGGCATACATAGTTGGCTGGTTATTTGTCTCTCCTATCCCTGCTGCTACTGCAGGTGCCCGGAATTCATGGAATCTCTGGTAGAGGGGAGTCGATAAAAATGCAGTAAGTAGGATCTTTCATGGCTTTAATTTAAGCTTCAGCTCCTGAATCTCCATAAATGGGTATAGGTATGACTGGTTAAGGTGACCAGCTTTGTGGGGCAACCGCAAGCCCACGGAGCGGTACTCTGGATTTGTTATAGGGCCACCATTTCACAATATATATTGTCCGGGAAAGCTAGTCTTGGGATTGCTGTTTTATCCTACTGACGCTCTTCTATGAAAGTGGAGGCTTTAAACTGGTCTGTTTAAAGCTAAACTACCTTGCTACGGCATTTTTGAATATCCCTTACTCGGAGGCTTACTCAAATCTTTCGTTTTTGTACTCTACTCGTTCCTTGAAGGTCCAATTAATTAATTGTAATAGGAGGACGGTTAGTGTCTGTTCTGCATGACTCTGGAACGTTATAGCTAAGAAGCGGATTTCAAGGTCCCTTGACTTGCCAAACGGTTTCCAGTATGCCTATACAGTTAGTCTTTACACACATGATAGTGGCAGCCAGGTTGTCGACGATTCTACAAGAGGCGGCCGCTGGAAAACCCGACTTAGCGAATCACTTCCAGGCTGGCATTAAATCTATCTCGTGTCAGTGGCTCTTGTTCGCCTCATTTATGCTGGTGGCATCCCGTACCGTATTGTGCTGAACACTCACAAAAGCCGTGGCCTTCCGCTATGTTAGACCGTCCCCTAGAAGTACAATGGTTGGTTCCTTCCGGAACTGGTAATCTCCGTTTGACTTGAAAGGAGCCTTGTTCAGCAGGTGCGCAGCAAATATTCTTTCACAAGTTTGACGCAAGTCGTACCTCCCCTTTAGCTACTTGTACTAAAAAACTAGGACGCTATACTGACTTTCGTGCCTGCTTATCCCGGCTACAATAACTATCGAACAGCGATCCATCTGAAGAATGGCGCTCGTATATCCCTAGACGTGGGTCTGTACTTTTCTTTTCCCTTCCCTATTATAGAAGGGCGAGCGGAGGCGCTACTAGCCCTCAAGCAAGACATGATCTACATAATAAAACATCATAGCGCCTAGAGATAGAGGTACGGTTCATCGCCTTACTTATCCAAGCGTGTTGCCGGATAGTCGGATATGCCGTACTCTGATTTTGATAAGGTTAGGAACCATTTGCTGTTATCAGCATTGCTCATTATCTCATTATTAGGTAATGCATTCCCGTTTATCGATTTTAAGGTTAGGGTGATGTCGCTTTCGCTTTAATAATGAATGAGATGGAGTCATGCAAGGAGCGCGCTTTACTAATATAATAGAAAGGGGTTTTCCCCATCTATTTCTGCCCGAACTCTTCCGGAGTTTCCCTCCTTTTTTATGACTTCACTGCGCTTCGCTTCGTTCGTTGGATCGATCAACCCTAGAAGACTCGATGGCTTAACAGCCCAGTGAATAACCTGATTCAGAGAGAGAAC
>BKCP01009416.1:22572-45621 GCA_008636005.1 Striga asiatica
GAGATGTGCTAGACGGGGGCTTCCCTCGGCCACTAAGCGATAGACTTGAGACAGATAGCTTTAGCTGATCTAATCTGCAACTATCTTTTGACTTTGAAAACGGAGTAACCAACCGCCTTACCCGCCAAGATCCTCTGCAATAGGGGACTTGGGGTCCATGATCAGATCAAGAAATTCGACTTTTGGGCACCTTACGCACTGGTCTGGAAGACCATATAACCGGACCTCGGAATAAGAAATTATGAAAATATACAAAAGACAAAAGCTCGACTAAGAAGTCATGAGAGGGAATGCCGGAAAGGATGGCACCACCAGGTAAAGAGAAAGTTGCCGGCTCCGGTGCATGTAAAGTATCCGTTAATCCAAGGCTTTCGAAGACTATGAGGAAAGGTTCCATTCGTAACTTATAGTTAAGTGGGTATAGGGCTAGCACGACTCAGAAGGATAGGGTTACGGAGCTAGCTTAGGAACGCAGGTAGGAGACCGAAAAGGAAAGATTCCTCGGCTAAGCAGTCAAGTAAGAAAGATAGGGGTCTGAAAGAAGTTTACTGAAAGCTTCAAACGGAAAGCTTATTAGAGTGGAGGATCGATGTAATTGACTAATTGACAACGGAAAGGTCTTTCAAACAGAGATGAAACTGAAAGAGAATCATCAACTGAATCCGGAGAAAGCTCCCGTATCTGAAGAAGGAACAGCTTTTGTTGCATCGGATCTTGTGGTGGATGTTGCTGCTGAGAGAGAGTATCGGGCCTTAAAGGCCTTTTTCCGAGTCTGATCCTGTGACTGATGCTTGACCGAGGTAACTAGCTCGATGAAGCCTAACCCTTATAGTTGACGCATGGTTGGCTAAGAACCTTTCTTACTTCATTCACGGATTCTCTCGAAAGCAAAGAAGTGAAGTATTGCAAAGAAGTAGTTCAATTCAAGAAGGCTTTATCGACTTCTATGACTGAACTGCGCTTCGCTTCGTTTGTTTGGTCGTAGATCAGAAGCCTGTGTCGTATAAAGAAAGTCAGCAAACTGGAACTGTTCGGTAAGCCAGTGTTGGCTTGCTTCGCATAGGCTACACAAGCTAGGGACAGGTAAGGTAAATCGGATGCAACTTATGAAATAGAATAGATAAAGAAAAGGGCGAGCCCAGTGTGAAGTATTTCCCCCGGGGGCAAGCTTGGACTCTAACCCGCCGCTCCATCCGATGAACCCTAAGCCGACTATTCACTCCTCTGCCGGGTATAACCAAATTGATTCTCTTCCTTCGCTTCCCGCTGTTAACCGTTCAGCCTTATGGGCTGAGAGGCGAGGGGGGGCATCTAAACACTTTCTAAATAACCCACTAAAAGCCTAGGTTTAAAGATCTCGACCAAACAAACTTTTCGAAGTTCAGTCATAGAAGTGTGGAAAATCGTTCCCCTAACCCAACCCGGGAACGGACCGGAGGGAACCTTACTCCGTCCCCGACATCTCTCACTCATCCGCATCTAGACAAGGAAAGCCTGACATTGACGCCCAAGAGCCATAGTTTTTCATCGGTAGGGCGATCAGTCTCAATTACATCGACCCTGATCCATCTCAGATACCCTATTATATATTCAGAGTTCACGCCTTTCCCTTTTTAATAATCAATCGCGGCTAGATATTTCATCTACCGGGTACTTTGCCTATTGGTTCAGCTACCTTTGTTCGCTTAGCTGCTTAGCAGGATCGACTCTTTGCTTAGCTCCTTCGGAGAGAGGTAATTGAGGCTCGACTAAAAGGAGAGGAAGGTTAGGGAGGATTCCGAAGAGGCCTCCTGGATACACTCGTCGGGATCATCCGCCGATCTATCTGCCCATGATTTTCGTGCCGCCTCATTCATGTTCGTATGAGCCTTCTTGTCTTTGGCCGATTCTTGTTTTTGCGCCGATGATCCCTCTATATATCGATGCAAGGCTCGATAGTTTTGACCATACAGGACGGGCGGTGGAAGGTTCTCGTAACCAATGCTAAGAAAAGCACAGTGATCCTTCCTTTCCACCATAATATGCTCTTGTAAGGGGGGGGCAGCCAGGTCCACCTCAACCAACACGCGTACAAAGTGTCCCACGTGGCCGGACAGAGAGCGGTCGTCGATGTGTAAAGGCTTACCAGCTCGCTATCTTCAGAATCACTTCTGGGACCCACTATTCAATGCTCAGCTCATAAATGCGAATCCCCGTGGAGGTGTTTAATTTATATGGATTAAAGTCGGGAATCCATTTCATAAGCCGAATGGAACCCGGTCCATGCTGTTTTCGCAAAAGCCTTTTTACGGTCCTCTAGATCCGAAAATGGCATGCTGTAGTATCCTTTACCAAGCCGCACCAAATTCCACGACGAAGAAAGAGACCAAAGAGATTGCAATTTAGCCTTGAGGTCATTCGAAGATAGGGGGTTTAATACCTTCAGGTTGTAGCAGTCGGCCCATTAGCGAGGGTCGATGTAATTGAGCTCGACCATAAGAACGAAGCGAAGCGCAGTGAAGGAAAGGTTATAACATATGCTCGACTATAAATCCGAGGTTCAGAGAACGAAGTGAGTCTCGACGCGAAAGATCGAACCGGGTACTGTACTGAGCGAGCTTTTACGGGGGAGGGGTGGAAGGGACGGTTACGGGTGACCACCCGCGAGTGAAGGAATAGAGGTAGAGCTCATCTTTTCCGGATGGAAAGGGGAGGCGCAGGGAAGGGCTGATTGAGAAGATCCGCCTATCACTGGAACATCGGCTAGCCTACTCGACTTCTCACTGCCGGTTGATGGCATCGGGGATCGAATCGAATTGGAAGCGAGAGAGGAGTCAACTCGATCAATCAGATGTGAGGAACAGCCGGATTGGGTTGGTAATGAACTTGAGTGGGCGAGGGAAAGGGAACCGGGGGACAGACCTATGCTGCTAGGGAGTTCCCTTCATCAGTGGAAAGATCAAGAATAAGAATACCTTATGTTATGAATAGTGTCCTCCCAGTGGGGCATGAAAGACGTTAGTCAACCTTAGGGGACTTCGATCCTTATGGCTTGACTTCCCTACCGATTAGAAAGGAGCTCTCCTTCTAAATTACATCTACCCTCGAGCAAATCTTTCCTAAAGTCTCCTGATCGGTCTTAATAGTTGTCATAGGACCAATCAGCTACGAATATTTATTGAATTTTCCTCCCGCCGAATGCGATTTATAGTCCCATCCGGGCTGGGCCTCTTTCATCATCTGTATTCCTTGTCTTTTACTTCTCCTCCCTAAAGGAAGACTATAAGAGATAACAGGCCTTTTCTTTTAGCCTAGCCGATCTTTCTGCGCGCGCGTTTGTTTAAAGAACTTAACCGAAGGGATAAGGAAGATGAATACTGTTTGGAGAGGTCGTAGAGAGTTCGATCTGCTGTTGACAGTCCATCACTCGTTCTATTCCTTTCTGTCCCATTCGCTCGAACTTCAGACAGGTCGAGTGCATGACGAGTTGTTGGTACACTCCCTACATTATCCGTTTCAAGCAACTCGTACTCCCCATCTGTTGATTGATAGGATCCGCAAGCAGGCAGGTACCCAGGCATTCCCGAATCCGTAGCAGCAGGTTTGAATGTTGGGGACCTTCCGTTTTCATCAAGGCTCTTTGTCAAGTGAGGGTTCAGAGGCAGGATTTGAGCGCGTCAGGTTTAGCTTTCTCCAAAAGGGGGGTCAGTGAACTTCCACTGATTGAAGAGGATCAGAAGCGGCCCAACTCAATGAAACATTGATTTCTCAATTCAAATAAACATAAAACAGCTTACGTTTTAGACACCTAAAACGAGCATATCAGAACCCTCACCCTCACCTCGATAAACCACCTATCTCACTCGAGCTAACCAGCTAACTCCAGCACCTAGCTCACTCAACTCGAGTAAAACAGACTCCACTGACTCACCCAAGAAAAGGAAGGAAGGAGGGAAGTGGTACTGCAAGCCTTATTGTTGCCCTTCTCTGTCTCTACGCTCGATTAGCCGTCTTGTTGACCTCCTTTCCAAACTATTCTCCCTGGTTTTCCTCTTTATTCCATCCCTTTACGTGTCTTTGTTTTGTTCATCTTCTGGATCCTAGTTTATTTAAATTGAGTCATAGGTCTGTCAAATGTATCTTTGTCGGTTATTCCAGTTCTCAGAAGGGATAGTTGTGTTATAACCCTTTGAACAACAAGAGGTATCTTTCTATGGATGTCACATTCTTTGAGGATGTACCTTACTTTTCTGATCAAGGGAAAGCAGTCTGTGATCCATGCTCTCCTCAGGGGGAGAATGGAAAGACTGTGGAGGCTCCATCGAAGACCTAAACGCCCTTGTATTAGTGATGAAGTTGTTCATAAGGAAGAATACAAAAGTGATCCCTTCGGGGGGCAGCAAGGGCGTCCTACAAAACGTATGAGAGACGAAAAAGTTCCATTTACGGAACCAATGACCTCACATCAATTGCCTTCTTCGGAAAGATCCAGGTATTCCTCTTTCCCTTCCTATTGAATCCCCTTCTACCCCATCCTCCGTGAAAGACTTGCCATTCCCAACACCTTTCGAAATCCGAGATGCGTTCGACCCTTGAATCGATATGAGATCCTTCCCATTGGATAAAGTAAAGGTAGTATCCAAAAGGGAATCCGAGAAGGGATGTACAGGATTTCATGAGACAGCCCCTCCACGACTTCTCTTTCACGTCTTTTTTTTTTCTTTTGTTGCCGTCTGGGAAAGCTAGTAAATTGCCGTTTTCCTCGGCACCAGCCAAGACGGTCTCGATGTTGAGAGTCACATTCTTGGCTCGAGCGAAGAGCGACGGATCTTTTGTATTCTGGATAGGCGATTTTTACCGGGTAAGGAAGGTGTATATCTAATCAACCGACTCCAATCAGACACCTTAAATAAGGGAAGGGTAAAGACCCCTTATTTATCCTCTCTTTTAAAACTCTTGTGATTATTCAATGCTTGGAACAAAGATTCCGCACTGCTATGAGAAAGAATCTCACAGTAACCTATCAGCTTCGAAAAGAAAGCAAGTCCTCGGCTCGTCTTTTTTGCCTGTGGGTTGTCTCGATGCCAATCCCGCACTTGACGTGCCATATGCACTTCTAATTGAGATCAAGGTTAATTACATCAAGCCTCCATTTCCCATTCTATGGGCGTCATGCCTTCCGATGATCTCTCTCCCGAAACCCACTTCTCAGTCCATTTTCCTACACAACAAAAATTCCTATTAAGCTTTTTCGGGCGAATAGTCAGACTTGACTTCAGTTTAGAGTCCGGCTTTGACCCAACTTTAGAAGCGCAGTGAAGTCAAGGAATTTGGAGAAGACCGACCGATTAGCCATGCGTTCCTAATACGAATTCGTGCCTGTAGCCCTGCTAATCGACAGTTAGAATCATATCCTTCTAGGGCACCTAGTTCAAAGAGGGTTCCCCCTTACATCAACTCGTAGTGGGAAAAATAGAAAAAAGGATGCGAGGCTCTGACAAGACCATATCTTCTCTTTCCTTCCCGTTAATCCCATCCACATAAATACATTGATTTTGAAGTGATAAAAAGGCCCCCGGTTAGAAAGAAAAGTAGACCCTTTCGGGACTCCATTTCAACCGCAGCAACTTCTCATTCTTTTCTCCCCAACGAACGAAGCGAAGTTCAGTCATAGAAGCTTCTTTCTCTTCTGATTCAATAAAATATCCCGCTCAATTGCATCGTACTTTATATCTCCGCCTTCCTACATCTACGGGGCCACCGGTTAAATAGCCCTCTTTCCGGACTCCCCCTAGACCTTTGTCTGGCCTAGGGAACTTCTCTAAGAGCTAGAGCTCCTGTCTCCTCACTTAAAGCGTAACCAGCGCACCCTGCCCGGAAACGGGCACAAAACAAGATCCAGAACAACAAAGGCGCGTGGTTTAAATAAAAGTAAAGAAAATCATCCCTTCTCAGTCTTTTAACTATCGTACGTTGCTCTCTCAGTCTTTGAACTATCAGACGTTGAAAGAGCAGCCAGGAAAAATTCTGTCGGGTACGAGCATAAGCTTGAGCAAAGAAGAGTTCGTCTGCTTTCTCCAGTATATGAGCAAAAACTTTTGACAAGTATGGAGCACACACCTTTGATTATTCTATGACTTCACTTCGCTTCGTTCTGTTAGTCTCACTTTGCTCCCCTTGGGGTCGATTAAAGCAATAAGTGTGAAAGGACGTTTTGCGATATCGTATACGGGAAGGGATGGCGCATTGAATTGGAACAGTCCAAGACCTGCTCGAGTGGCAGCAGATCCATATCATGAATCAGTCTACAGGGTATGGTGCCGAAGGAAATACATAATATCGTAGATGACCCTGTGGGCGTCGCGTGAGCTACTCAGACGGATCTCGATCAAAGGCTTTGCAGTCTTCGTCCCAGCTGCAGTACCAACAATAAGTGGAAGAAAGACAGAACGAATCAAAAAAAAAGCCTACTTGCTTCGGATCTTTCTGCTCGTGGGAATGGTCAGACCGTTGTCAATGGAATTTGAATTGGATGCTTCATTCTTTAAAATGCCCTTAGCTCAATTACCTCTCTCCTCTCCTTTCTTTAGTGAAGGCAGGCATCTGAAAAGGTCTCTGGACTTAGGTCAATTTCATCTCAATTGCATCGAGCCTTACTCTTTGAATTCAATATTTCTTTTACCTGCCCCATGAATCGTAGCTACGAGAACAAAGACTTAAACTTCGCTTTCAGCCATATACCAAAATACTCCCACCCCTTGGGAAACCCATACAAAGACGATGAAAGGGTCTGCGACCAAAACCGTGGCTCCATACCGTACCCATACGCTGGACCGAACCGGACTGAGCTTGCTTTTCTTTTCACAGTTTAAATCGTTAGCTGCATCGAGCTAAAGGAAGGGAACTCAACGAGCTGACTGACCGACGCGAAGATAAGAGATCGAACCGGACAGAACGAGTTTTCTTTTAACAACTAAGTTGGAATGGGTAGCTACACCCGTCACGAAAAGAAGACTCAGTTGTTTAGCTACACTCGGATAAACGAAACTAAGACTTCCGTACTTCTGTAACTTCTCTTTAGCTTCAACATTGAATTGGTTAGAAATCCCTGGCATTGGCTAGAAGAGCTACCGCGTAGTGGGGGCACCCTCTCCTGGCAACGTCGAGCCTACTTCGTCCCCTTACGCGGCATTCATATTCGTCGGTTCCAGCTTTTCGGGGCGCTAAGAAGAGCCCTGGTTAGATAAGGGAGCTCAATAAAGAGAATAGATAATCAGAGTTCCTGCTTCTTCTATGATTTCACTTCGCTTCGAAAAGTTCGTTAGGTCAATTACATCGAGCCTTCACTTTCGGAGTTGAACCAGACATCCACAGTAATGGTGCTCCTGTTATCATCCCTTTCCTCTTCTTCTGAGGAGTCTTCCCATACATTCAAGACCATAACTGCATAGACACTGCCCATATTCATCTTCTTCTCAGGATTCAGAATTTCCTCCACAAAAGTCCCCATCACATCATCTTCAGAGACTCCAGAGCTAATCAAAGAAACCCTATGATCGGGGAGCGGGTTCCTCTGAGTAGAAGGCTTTGAGGAATCCGGATCTGTAATCTTCTTTGCATCAATCAGATCCTGGATTTCATGCCTCAACCTCATGCAAAAGTCAGTATTGTGCCCATGTTGTTGATGGAACTTGCAAAACCCCTTTGCTATCGTTTGTTGAGTTGGCTTCTCATCTTTGGGAGTCAGGTCAATTACCCATACATATCTTACAGACAACGGCCCAACGGAAACTTTCGGGAGGAGGGGTACTATGAATACATTGATTATCTGGGTCCGAAAGAACTGTTCTTTGCCTCAGAATGTAAACTAGTACACTCGGTCCAGCCTTACGGGACTGAGCTTAACTAGGGAGGGAGACAGTGCTAAGGAGGTCAAGAGCTGATACGTGGTGTGACTTTCTTCCTGGTTGACTTGCTTTCCTGCCCGAATCAAGCAAGCCAGTTTCCTTCGATTCCTTGTAATACGTCAATTGCCTGATTCTTAGGGGCTCTAACCACCCCGATGGTATCTACACTATCCTAAGAGAATGTAAATTAAAGAAACAAAGGAAAAATGAGCTGCCAATGACCACACCTTTATCTCGTTTTCCATACTACCCTCCTCCGCATCCTCAAAAGAAGAGACTTTTACTTTCTAGGTAACACCTTTATTTAAGTTCTTAGCTTAGGAGAGCAAAGTGAGACTCGACCATAGTACGAGGGAAGGTGTAATTGACCTCAACGAACGAAGCGAGGCGAAGTTCAGTCATAAAGCTGGTCGAGTGAAGATGTAATTGACCTTTTCTTTCGCTCACGAGCAGAATCTTTTACCGGGAAAAACCTTTTGAGTTGGCTGGTTCAAGAGAGACCCCGTCTTTGACTTCACTTCGCTTCTAAAGATTACATTGACCTATGGTCGAGCCTCAATGTAATCGATCCTCTCCTTTACTCTTACACCTCCCCTGCATGTACCATGCCAAGTCAAGCTTGGACCTTGAAACCCCATATCCACTAACCCACATGTATCAATCATCTTATTAAATCGCATGCATCTGCTCCCCTGAAAATATATGCTGACACCGGCTCCCCCAATTTTCTCAGTGCTATTCCTCATGTCATTTTTATCACCAACCAGGAACCACGGCAGCGCTACGTCTTGGGCTAGGTCCTCAAATTCCTCCCATAGCTTCCTACGAATTTCCATCACTGGACTTGCATATACAGCAGTGAACAACCATTGACCTTGTGTGGGATGAGTAACCAGGGCATGAATTCCTTGACTTCACTGCGCTTCGAAAAGTTCGTTGGGTTTAGCTTATGATGTGTTTGGAAGCCCTCGTCCAAACGAGTATTTTACAGAGATCCGCCATGAAACCAACTTGCAAAGTAGTTAAATTGGATACGATCCTCCGCGGAAGTGGGTGAATGGGCTATTAGTGGGTGTATAAAGGCTTTTATAGGAGCATGAGACTTGACTTGGTTAACGGGACGGGAAAGAAACTACCTTGTCGCTATGCTACCCATTCTCTGCTCACCTAAGGCGGTATGGAGCTACTTCGCTGAATCAGCTAGTCATTCCAGAATCAAAAGGACTCACAAACAACAGATCTTCCTAGAATCGAAACGAATAAGAAACTCTTAAGTGATTCCTATTCACTTCAATTCCTTCAACAGATAGAAGTACAATCTACTTAAAGAGTCAATTGCATAATAGTTGTCTGAAACATCACTGAACTTCGAAATTTCTCAACTGAGTTAATCAGTTATGCCAGTTATGAATTCTAATGATATATATTGGGCGTGGAAATTGGTAGCTCGTGTCGGTGTCCTGTCGATTTGCCCGTTGTCCCAGTTTCCCCGGCCGTGCTGTTGCTGGCGCCCGGGTCGTGATGTTGTGCCAGTTCCGCTGCCGTGCTTGTTGTTTGCGGCCCGGTATGACATCGTAGGAACTAGAAGAATGAAGCGCTACGCGTAGGAACTAGCCCACCTGTGTCGGTTTCGGGTAAAGGTAGCCTTTGAGTATAGGTTTTAGGACGAGAGGGGGTAATCGATCAAAGCGAAGACGCTCATCTGATTAGAGTAAGTTGTTCTTAATGAGATTAGGAATTTAGTTCATTAGGAGTTTGTTTAGATTCTAAGGTTAGCGGTGAATGCCTCTGATAAGGCGAAGAGGACAAAGTAAAGTAGGTGAGCTGACAAGCGAACTGTACGAATTCTTCTTCACCGATAGGATAAGTTGGCTCCAGCCGAAGGAACGACACGGCCTTGAGTAGATAGAAGATTGTCTGTCTTGTCTTAATCCCAAAGAAGGGAACGGGGAGATGGAGAAGGGCACATATGTATTGAAGACTTGTCTTGGATTGGCTTGTAGATATGACTTGGTTGGGTTCCATGGGTCGCATCGATAAATAGCGTAAGTAAATAGAATTCGCTACAGTAGCCAAGAAGAGGACGAAGTATGGTCCTAAAGCCCCTAGAGGACGAGCTAAGGTATCGAATAGGAAGTTTGGTTGAACAAGCGATCTTGTCGATCGACATATGCGAATAAGCCGTAAGTAAGGTCGGGTTCACCGTACGATTAGGGATAGTTTGCACTAGTGGCTGCTTCACTAGTAAAACAAAGAAGAAAGCATACGAAGAAGTAGCAGATGATGATGTCCTCTTGAATGAAAGAATCTACGCGAAAATCCATCCAACACAATCCCTTTCAAGGGCAGAGACGACTGAGCGCTGCGATCCATGGAGCAACGGGAAGCTTTGAACGAGATTGGCTTGAGCCTCCCTTGGTGAACCATCATTCGTCATCCTCGTTGCGTATTCTCGACCTTCTGTGCTTTTTCGTTTTTCAGCCTCAATTACATCGACCCTTTGGTCTCACCTTTTGAGCTTGTTATTCGCTATGCTGCTGATTCGACTTCGCGATACCTTACTCAACTGAGATGGTGCCTTCTCCAATGGCAACTATCATTGTTTAGCTACATAATACTCTACTTGGCTCGTATGCCAGTTCGAAACACAAACAAATAAGAATCGAAAGGAGAAAGGTTTCTCTTGTTAGCGCTCCCCTTACTCCTTTTTAGAGAAAGGGTAGGGTCTGTGCTCTGGTAAACGGAACTAAGGTGTATTTCCCACTGCAGTTGATCCAGTTCACGGTGAGAATTACTTAATTAAGTCAACTTTCAAATAGCGTATAGGACGACTAATCAAAACTTTGTCTCCTTAGAATTCATTCTAAAAAGGCTTTAATACAATAAATCCGTTACTGCCTCTGCTCTGAGCCCGCCACTGCCTTTACTTCGCTGCTCATCATAATTCTGTTCGAACAACCCAGCTATAGCTGATTGGGAAGGGGGAAGCTCCCTACTCCCCTACCCCCTGCCGCTGCCAGGCCTGGTGAACCCTTGGAACATCCATCGACATTTAATTTCACATATGGAGCTGGCGGACATGTCCACTTGACCCCTTATGAGCAGCAAAGTTTACCATTCCGTGTGAGTCAGGGCAGAGGCTTAGTTGCCGCTACTTATGCTATCGAGACCATATTCAACCAAAAGGAAATGCACTATATTCAATCCATCTTCTTGTAGCAGAAGACCGTGGTCAGATGGCCTTCCGGAAAGGCTGGGGATGGACAAATAAGGAGGCTAATAAAATCTCTCTCAAAGAACGACTCTCTAAAGTCGAAGATTTCGATGAAAGCAAGGTATACACCATCTTTGACATGTTGATCGCTAAGGGTTAGCTTCGATGCCTCTCACTTACTTGTACCACCTCTCTTCGTATTCGACTGGGAGGGAATCTCTAAATTAGGAGTTTGAATTCAGTCTGCTCAACTTGCTTTCCAGGAGAGATAGTGTGTGGGTACGATGGAAAAGGAGATTCCTAAGGTAGGCTTATGCGCCAGTGCAAGCTGTAGATTCGAGGCGCGTGCGACGAATAGATCCCACTTTCCTATGCTCTTCCTAAGATTCTCGTAGTGGTTGATGAGATGAGGAACGAAGTGAGGTCAAGGTTTAAAGATCTCGACTGCCTCTATGACTTCACTGCGCTTCGCTTCGTTTTTATGGTTCAACACCAGAAAAATCAACATAAACATCATCCGCGTCACCATCATCACCTTCTTCGTCAGGGGAGAGTTCAACATGTGGCCTATTCTTGGTTAAAGTCTCTCCTCAAGCGAGGGTCGATGTAATTGAGTACGAGCTGCCATAGGAAGCCATTTCATCCTAACCTTCAACGTTTTGAGAATATGTAGCTGATGGAACTAAGCCAACGTTTCCAGTAGTAGCAGAAGCAGAAGACGCCTTGCCCTTTTCTTGCCCTATTCGTCGAAAACTGGTCGGCTTTTCCATCATAAAACCGAATTCAAAAGAATAACTCTTATGACTCGGTGGCAGGGAAGACCCTTAGTCTTAGCGGGGCAGGGTACGGGGAAGCATTTCCCAACTCAGAGGGAAGGGACGTAAGCCTAGCTTTCTGACGCCATACCCGCTTAAACAGATTGGAAAAATAGAGGTCTTTTATAAAAGGCCCGGTTCATTACCATCTGTGTTCCATGGATCGCCTTCGCGTCTTGAAAAGGATAGGAGGTGGGAGTGTAAGATAACATGCGGCTATCTTCTCCTGTGAGATAGAGCATATAGTAATGAGGAAGTATGCGGACTCGACTCTATAAAGAGTCAGTTTCCTAAGCCCAATCGCACGATAACGATGCCCGATATCTGGGCCCATCGAAGGGGGCAAACGCAAGAATCGATCTAATGAACCTCTCTTCTCCGTCAATTTCCACCGTTTCTTTTTTCAGCAGATTGGGAGCTTTCGTCCTTTCTTTCAGGAGATCCTTACGGACCTGGACCTATGGAAGAGTTCTCTTCTGTTCTTGCCTAAGGAGGTCGGGCTCTGGAAGGTTCCTGTCTTTTCCCAAGCGTAGGGAACTGCTATTAGCCGGATGACAGGCTCGGTACTATTCTTCTTACGCAAATACCACATTTAAGGATTTGCTGCTAGTTACTAATACCGTTGCGACGGAGCCTAAAGCCGGACTACGTGAACTAGCTCGAAATGCCCCAAAGGCTCATTTCACCCCCTCAGCATGTCTTGAGAAAAGGACCTAATTCGGCTCTCGACTGGGCAAGAACAGGTTTCCTTAGTGGCTAATAAGATGTAGACAAGACACGGTAACGCCCCGCAGGGAACCCAACTAACTAATAAGGGGCGGGATGCAGCTCCCTCTTTTTCTTTTTTTTGCGGCTACTTCTGATCTTCTTTTTATCCCGTAACTTAACAAAAAGCATGAAAGGCGTCGTAAGGCCCTCTGAGACAAGGATTTGTGATAGTTGTTGAAAGTAGATACGCTTCTAACTCTCCTGCTTCTCTTCCGATACTCGGTCTAGTAAGTAGGCTAACACAGTAAAGTAGGAAGGCAGGCTAACGAAAGACTAAGACTCCGTTTTTCCTGATGGCAAGTGAGAGGAGAAGGAATGAGAGTAGAGTGCCATCCGCCTTTTATCAGTTGCCTTAGGTTAGCATGAAAGAAAACTACTGACTGAGCGAAGAGGAAAAGCTCAAACCTGACTCCCGAGAGCCGAAGCAAGATAGGCCTTTTAATGTCGACATGGACCTGGCCTCCTTTCTTATGTTATTTCCCTTTGGGTTGTAATGCCCGGAACTTCCTCACGAGTTGAGTCAACCTAGTCAACTCAAAAGCATGAATCAACGCATTTTCTCCCGCATCCTTTATCGATATGGTGATTGCACCTGAGGACCGCCAATCAACTCGGCTCTCTTAGGTCCCTCCTGTGTGTGAAAGACTCATCAAAGGCATATTACTAAAGACATCGATCTTACCTACTAGCCGACTTCCTTTCCAACAATTATTGTAACGGGAAAAGAAATTATCCAGCTCATGCTCCCGAACCTACTTTATTAATATAACACCAACCAGCAACTGCTACAGGAGCAACTCCAATGCTGAGTCTTCCTTTAATGCACTTGCCCCAGCTCTCAACGAACTCAAAAGCCGCGCACCTTGGTTAATTCAATTCTCCAATCTCAGATGTAAAATCATAAAAATGAATTCTTTCCGGCGGCATAGGGGCGAAACCTATCAATTCTTTCATGTGTCCTTTACTATCTTAAATATTCCTAACTTGATGTGTCGTCGATCTCATAGGAATGGTTGTTCGCCTTCGGTGACCGGCCGACAACGCCCACCTATAACAGGTCACGGGCTATGTGTTGTCGGCACTACTGGGCGAAGGGTACTAGTAAAGTCCTCGGAGAAAGAAAACAGTACGAATAGCGGAAACAGGATTCGAACCTGCCGTAGATCAGCCTTATTAGATAGTTGACCTACTCTTCCCAATTGAAACTCAGCTGCTTTTCATATCACAAATACATTTTTTATAGAATTAAACCTCTTTACTTCATATATAGCAAGGCCTCTCTTCTTTCTTTTCTTTTTTTTATTCACACGACCTGTTCAAGTAAGAGTTACGTAGAGGAGAAGTCATTCAAGTCTTTCACGATGGCTAACTGTCTTTACCGAGTACCTTTCTCATCTAACCTCTGACCCTCCTAATGCGTTGATATCCCTACCTTTGCATCTTCTTGTTAAAGAGGTACTCTGCCTATGTTCCATCAGTTGCTAAGAAAGAAGCATTAAATGCACCATCCGGTAAACCTAACTTTCCGGTTTACTCCTACGAAAGGTACAGATTCAGTGAGTCAAGAGACCTACTAACTAATAAAGAAGTGGGAAGGGAGTTCACTCATCTGCATTCGAGTCGAAGGAAAAGAGGCTTCAAAGCTCCCCTAATTCATAGAGAGGGACCGCCTTGACTACTTTAACGAGCTTTATACTTTGCAATTTCTTCCTTTGGAACTCAGGATGCATAAGTAGGGCGGAGGGATAGGAAGAAAGGAAGATTACCAGCAAGCCGGAAAGTTAGAAAGGTGAGGAGATCAACGCGTATCTTTCATCACAGGAAGCCCGAATCAATCTCTTTTCCGTATGGCTCACTTACTTTCTTCTTTACACGAAGGCTGGGGAAAAGGGGGAGTGAAGAGCCGTTGACGAAGAGGTGAGGGGATGATGACGTTAGCGGCGGGAGTTGGTGGAAATTAGTTAGAGTGGAGAAAAGCGAGGGACTCATAAATGCCATTCTTTCGGGGAGTTGCGGATACGCCCGCTGAGAGGGTTGATGTAGTTTGCAAGTAAACCGACTTTCCTGTTCTTTAGCCTGTTAGCGAATGTGACCCAGCCACTTATTATGAGTAAGGGGAATGAGCGTTGGTAAACTATGTGAGGATGTATCGTAATCCAGTGTCAGAGAATCCTTATAGAGTGACCCATTCTTTACTCAACCGCTTCTTTGATTCCTTTTTAGTCGTTCACTTGACATAGACTCCCTTGAAAGGATCTAATCTATCCACTTGATCGAATCGATCCACTTCTGTAACAACTCTAAGTCAAAAGAAGAGCTAACTCAGAAGAGAGTCAGACCTACTTGTGAAAGAAAGTCAATCGACTGGGCAAAGGAAGAAAGGAATATAAGGCATAACCACTTTAAGAGGTTCTATTTGACAAAAGTGGTTAAAAGGAAATCGCGAGTTCGAGGACCTTGCTGTATGAGATTTGCCTAAGGGGGCGGCAAACAAGAGATTTCGTGCTATAAAGTCGGCCGTATGGGCTAGCAAAGCTATGTTGTCAGGGAGGTTCTGAGAAATTCCATTTTTTGCATTTCATATAGCTGCAAAAAGTGGAATTGGGCGCTTGGTCCTGGCTGGGCGGGCTAGCTAACTCTTTTACTCAAAGGAAAGAAGGTAAAGAAAAAGAAGAGAGCGACAGGAGCTCTGTGGTGCCTTGGGATCACTTTGCTCCCCTTCACCCTTTCCCGCTGCTAAGGGAAAGCAAGAAAGAAGAAATTCTTTTTAACAAGCACCCCTCGTCGCCCCTGTACCCGAAACAGATGCGCTGCGCTACCCAGCGCATAACCTTGTCTCCCCTACTCCTCTTCTGGTTATGCCATTACCAATCGCGGCCCCGGTCCGGCCGCCCCTGACCTAAAAATATAATAACTATTATCCTTATGACCAAACAGCGATAGTTTCACGATCCCGACCAGCAACTTGTTGGGAGTAGGGGCATCCAAGCTTGCCCAACCTAGACATTGTAACTGAAAGTCCTGCCTACTTGTAGGCTTAGGGTAGTCCTCGAAAACCTTCTTCTTTTACTGGCTTGGGAAAGACCCGTAGGCTATGGATCCCACTAATGGAATACCCTTGGGATGTCTTGAAAAAATGAAAAAAAAGTAAATATCCAAGAAAATAAAATGAGTTCATTCCTGCGTTTCCCCGCTTCGCTTCCTTGCTTTAACCTCTCTTTTTCATTCCATTCCCCTCTCCTCTAACGGAACAGCTAGAATAGAAGGTCAAGTCCAGCTCTTTCGCCAATAAATGGAACGAGATGCCTTTTCTTTTGCTTTCCACTTTAAAAAAAGGCCTTCCAAGTTTATTTTGCCCCAGGGGATTTATACTTTATTGCCTTATCTCAATCTCTCCGCTATCTAGAATAGAAAGAGTCCAGCTATGGAGATATCGAAGAGTTCCCTAAGCCATACAATCGAAGTCGTGTAACTACTAATAAGGGGTTGCTCGCCCTATTCCTTCCGCAACTAGTCTCTTGCTTGTTGAGTCACTGCACTATGCTAACGATGAAAGACCCCGGCCAGGGTCGTAGAAGGATTTAGTTAACCCCGCACGACCCCAAGGCGTAACCAGTTCATTAGTTCCGTAACAAGTCCGTCCAGAGACGTGATGCCCCGGAGTCAATGGATCTTGTATTTGAAAAGTTCTTAGTAGCCAAGCAGTCTGCGACTTGATTCAAAGCTAAACTAAGGTAAGGAAGGCGCAGGAACGAGAGGAGTGAACAACTAGCGTGAAAGCTGCTTTCTTCCTGGTTCCGGCAAGCTCTAATTGGCTTCGAATAGAACGTAATTGAATTTCCTTGGCAGACTCTATACTAAATAAACTAAATTCAGACCTTTTGATCTCTTTCGCTTGCTTTCGAAAAAGCAAGGCCTAGGGTTAGTTAGGGTCCCGAATAAGAAAGATGAAAACACGGATATATCAGGTGTTCCAGAATGTGGTCTGTGATTGAATATTGAACTAGCTTTCCTGGCTTGGCAGGATCCGGGCTGGCCCATCGGTTCCTGAATACCGACTTACTCTTAATTGCCCGCCCTTGATAGACTTAAGGCTGAAGACCGAGTAACGGAGCTGGCAAGGCTGGGGGAGCTAAGGTTGCCCCGGGATTATGGTTACGCGCTAGGCTTGGGGGTGGTAAGTAAAGGGTCGGGACTCTGGTTTAGGAGCGGAGCAGGTTTGAAGACACCACCTCCTCCGGGTAACTGAACTAGAGCTAAAACAAGCCAGCCTATAGCCTATGTAGTTATTCAATCAATCGAATGAACTAAATGATAAGGTTCCATCAGAGGACAAAAAAAGGCCAAATTGGATTCTTTACCGAACCGGTAGGACAGACACTTACTAATGAGAGGGCTCGCGCTTAGTGCTTGGTTGGTCCAAGAGAGAGGAGTGAGACTGTAAAGGGGGGGTCTTCGAGCGTAGCGTGCCCAGCCGAGGTCTGAAAGTTAGTTTTAGTTAGCACAGGAATTGGGAATCGACCGATAGCGACAGGGTTACTTAGTGCTGTTTGGCTTTCACGCGTCCTAAGGAGGTTCTCGACTGAAGAGGGGAGTTATTCCGTTATCTTATCTGAGCTTTAGTTGTAAGCAGCGGGAATAGTTTTAAGTTGAGGTCATTGACCGACCGGTGGAGTTTTCTTGCTGCCTAAGGGTGCTTTTTTTTGCTGGGGAATGATCAAATTCGTTCGAGAGCTTTCGTGCCTCTCACGTTCGCTACTCTTACTCTCCTCTACTGAAATACCGGTACCATAAACTAACATAAAAAGGAAGCTTTCTTCTATTCTATTTGATTGAAGCAACTCTCGCCAGACCCGAACTCTTAGTCGTCGGACGTTGCCTTGCCTGCCTGGGTGGAATGGAACCTCAGATCCCTATTTCGGAGAAATGAAGGGACCGAAGGACTGGCTGAATGAAAGTACCCCGGCATTTTATTTTCTACTTTCGATCCGTTGGGAAAATGAGATTCTCAATAGCCAAGCCAGTTTATTTAGCCGCTAAGAATTTGGCAAAAAAAAACATATGGATTATTTTAGTTTTGAACTGACCCTATTACGTATCATTTCAAATAAGTAGAGAACATCTTCTATCATATCGCAGATAATGAAAACTTTGATTAAGCGCCCCTGCGCTGAGTCGAAAGGCTAGTAGTAGTAGGTGATAAGTCCTTTCTTTACAGCAATTATTCAAGGCTCACTCCTGAGCAGATAAGGGAGTCACTACAAAAGATGCTATAACCTGTATATCTAGTAGAATGCTCAACCACCCCCCCAATCAGAAAGAAAGACAGCAAGCGCCTCTTCTCTCTACGATTCACAAACTTTGTTTGAATGGGAGCATTTTAGCTTTCCCGCTTACTGACCGGCCCGCTTGAGCAACTTTTGAAATGAATCACACCGCGCAAAGGTGCCTTTGACAACTAGCAGCCCCTCGCCTTGCTTCCTCATCTGCGAGACGACCGCCTTATCCTGATGATGCGGAACTTTACTCTCTTCAATCTGCCCGGACGCTAACAAACAAAATGGATAGACTACCCGGAAGGCTGCTTCTGATGCTCTTGCCCGAGTTCGATACTTAGATAAGCGGTGGACTCATTGAGCTCAATAGATGAGGTTCCATGGCAATGATTTCTTTAGGAACGACCCGATCCCACCCATGTGCCATCTGAAAGGATTGAATTTAGTAATTCAAGTGTAGCCTATGCGTCAGTCTGCCCATTCAGTCAAGCCAGAAGGAAGCAGGCGCAAGTTATTAGGGGGAAAGCTATTCACATGAAGCAAAGGAGCCGAGCGAGCGCTTAAAGGAAAGGGTTGTTTTTGGGAAGCGAAGTGAAGGAAAAAAGAGATGTAGTAGTACGAGGGAAGGTGTAATTGAGACTCGCTCTCGTCACTTCTCCTTAATCCGTTCTACCTTTTTATTTAGCCCTGCCCATCTCTGTTCTGTAAAGATCGTCTCGATTAGTCAATAGTCTTCCCCAGGCGATTAACCACTGGAATATATCATATTTTCTTTCGTCTTACAAGAAAGAACAGATGGGGCATAGCTTGGTCATACATAGAATGAGAATTTGCAACTAGGGCTAGAGATGACGCCTATTGAAGTGCTTGTAGGGAGTCCAACCCAAAAAAGCTTGAGCTGGGAAATTGGATCAAGGCTAGATGTAATTTACCTATTCCTAATTCTTACACGGATGAAACTTATTTGAATTCTGTTAAGATTTGGATTCTAATTCTTTATTGTTACTTTACTCAATTACATCGAACCTCATTGCTATCACACTGTCAGTGAGCCTATTCCACATGACCACCTTCGAGCTATCTTACTAAAGACATTATTCCCCGTCCCACGACAATTCCACCTTTCATAGCTTCACAATTCCCTTTTTCCTTTGTTACCTCTTTGACTTCACTTCGCTTCGCTTCGTTCGTTGGGTTAGAGTACCATAAAGATGGGTTAATCACCTTCCTTCGCATTCGGACTTGCGGTTAGGATCGATTACATTGAGAAGCAGCAAAGATCTGGGGTTTTAAACAGACCGATCGGTAATTGAGGGAGGTTCAACTCAACTCCTTGCAGTCAAGCATCTCCTTCTTATTTCCGTCTCCTTTGCTTTGTTGTTTTGGTTAGTGGAATCTCCCGCAGCTTATCTTGCAGTTCATCTAGCGGCGGATATTTCTTTCTCTTCTATGCGTCTGCTACTGAACTATATACCGGACAATTTAGCGCTAAATTTGCCGACCGAACCTCAACTTCGGAGTTCTGAGTCGAGCTAGTCTAGTTCGTCTTCCTTTTGACTTCTTTTTCTTCGAGTGGAAGTGGTCGATCTGGTTCCCTGGGTGCATACCTTGGAATGGAAGCAACCCTCTTTTTCTCTCATTCTTTCACTCTCACTTCGCAGATCAATCAATTCAGTCAACAAGCCAGTTCCGACCTTTCCTGCTTAGTAGAGCGGTTTTCCCCCCCTGACGCCACTAGTGCAACTCCAATATTTATTGAGCTTTTTTCCATTCTTCGATGTCATTTCACTAACACGTCCACTGGGAAAGAAAGAACTTAAAGCTTTCACTTGCCACGAGAATTTACTTTCTTCAGATGAATCGTCAGTACTATCTTCAGCTCATTCTTCATCAGAAGCTTGAGAAGGATCATTACGTCATTCTGAGGCTTCTGCCTTGTTGCAGTGACAGTTGGAGTTGCTTGACTTGGTAGGGTCTAGTATTCCCGTTCTGAAGAAGATTACCTAGTGTTATTCCTTTTAGATGCTATTCTCTTTTATCGTATGTATAGGTCAATGTAATCTTTAGAAGCGAAGTCAAGGAAAAAGGTATTACATAGGTCTTTCATATGTGTTTTCGAGGGCGGAATAGGTATGGGATGGCGGGCCTGTTCTTTCCTTCGCTGTAGAAAGGCTTGCTGTCGATGTCTATGACTGAACTTCGCTTCGTTTGTACGGTCAAAAAAGAAGTTCAGTACTACTATTAGACCTTATTCATATGCGGAAAAAAGTGAACAAACTCTACTTCTTTTATGAAAAAGTGAAACAATTTATATGCCTTTTCTCGCAATTTCATCCCTTTCTCAATTACATCGAGCCTGCAGCAACTGGAACTTCCACTGCCTAGAATCCAACTATAACAGAAACTGGATTGACCTTGCCAACTAAAATGAAAAAGGAACAAGAACTGGAATTGGATCTAAAACAGCCATCGATGCATAAGATTAGACCTTTATCTAGCTCACTAGAAGTCGGCGGCCAGGCCGAAGGACAGCAACTTTCTAATAAGGTGCGTAAGATAGAGTTGAATAAGAAGAGCTTTATCCTGGAAGAACAACTCTCAATTTCTTCCTGCCTTACACGCTTAATAAGAAAGACTTACAACTCACTTCCTCACAGCTTGCATTCTATGCCATCTTCCTTCTACTCAAGAGATGCCCCTGCCCTTTCTCAATTACATCGACCCTGTAGTCAAGCAAGCTAAGGCTTGTACCGCTATGAATAGAGTAATTGTTCTATCAGAATAGAATGTGATTGCCTGAAAGCGATTCCAGGCACCCTCTCCTTTCAGTCGAGTTACTTCGTTCCTAGCATAGACTTGTGATGAAATCGCTTACCCCTTCTTCTCTGCATGCTAAGGCTCAGTCTTTCTATATATTCTAGTTACCTAGTAACCTCTAGGCTAACTTAACTCACTTTCATCACTACCCCCTGGAATGTGCCTATTCACTATTCCTCTTTCATGATAAGTAAGAAAAAATATCATACTCATTCGATCTTAAAGTCCATCCTCAAGGTATGAAACGTCAAGTAAAGCATATCTTTCGCAGCTCCAGCTGACCATGCCTTACCTTCTTGCCAAAGCGCTTTACCCAAAAGAGAATCAGGGTCCATGTAATTGAGTTGAGGAAGCGAAGCGAAGTGAAGTCATAGAGATTTCTTTCTTGTTTCGAAAGATTGAAGCGCCGGGGAATCAATCCGTCCCCAAGCCGGTCCAAGCGGAGCTCGGTGATTAGACGTAAGGATTGCTCCTTCTACGGTCCAGCGAGTTAGACTCGTGCTTCACCAGAAGGAAGAAAGCATGCAGGAGGAGCGCACTAGACCCCAGCGAGCGAGGGTCCCGTAGGCGGGACGTAGCCATTCGCCTTCACGGATGCGTCGATTACGCGTGTTGATTTATTGATTTGTGAAAGCTAAAGGGGTCTCATTCATTCGAAACCCTATAGGAGAACAGAAGGTGCTGATCCGATAGGCGAAGAAGATGTAAGCGCAGCAGCGAAGTATTCACGAGGTGACAGGCTCCTTTGTCGCCCTTACCCCATAGACTTTGTCCAAGCCTCTTTATAAAAGAATATGTATTGCCCCTACTTCGTCCCCTTATCTCATTAAGAACAACTAACGATAAGACATCGTGATGTTTGAATTGGTTCGCTTTGATCCATTATCTATCCCCTCGTCCTAAAACCTCGCCTATCTACCTCTTAATAATCCTCTTCAAAAGATAATGACTCCCCCGACGCTCTTTGAAAGTAGCCCTAGTTCTAAGTCGAATTAGAAAGAACATATTTCATATAAAGTAGCAGTGAATACTCAACCTGAACTATTTTGTTGAGTGAGCCAAATGTACTTTATTTAACTGCATCTATTTATCTATGTTAGCTGACTTTATACCAGCGTAGAGAAAGTAGCTTCACCCCTTCGCCGTGGGACTCAACTTGAATACTAAAAGGTTCGACTTAGAAATCCCAACACAACAAATGTTGGAACGGTATCCTTCAACGCGTAGCTACACCTTACTCGTTCTGGATAGCTTCGTCAGCGGAATATCTTCTATGAATGAATCATATTCATCACTTTCCTTCCGCATATCCATTTTGAAAAGAGTTGGAGAAGCAAGGAATCGAAACAGAAGAAATGAACGGGAACTTATACAAGTGAATAATAAAAATTTACGACATGAACTAATCTCAAGTCTTATGCATAACAGTCCACGAGACAGAGTTTCATATCTCCAACATCGTTTTATTGGCCAAGACCTTGGAAAAGGATTGTATTGGGCTTATTGAGGCGCTCAAGTTGGACATATCTTCTTTCGATATGCTAAATGGGTATTGTAGCGCTGGGATGAAGCTGAATCCTAACATTCTGTTAGCCTGACAAGTGGCTTATATTCTATCTCCTCCTACTTTGGACTCTTTTGGTGATGTCAATTTCGAAATCTCGCTCGATGTAATTGACCTCCGATCGACGTAATGCTTCCATTTCTTCGCGCTCTGCACCAACGCATACAACTCCTTGTCAGGAGTAGGATAATTCTTCACCTATTTCATAGCCTCGAATGAACGCATACAGACCTTCGATTCTGCATCAAGACAGTGAACATGGCATAATCGCTTGCATCCGCCTCGATCTCTTGATTGATGCCCCCACCGGAACACTTTTCTCTTGCCCGAAAGGGGCATGAGGAGGGGATGCTGTGTAAGAGAAATGGTCAATGAACTTACTTAGGGACTGCACCGCTACGAGGATGAGTTGCTCATCTCCGTCACATTTCTCGTTTTGTTCCAGTCCCCTACTAGGAAAAAATGATATTTAAGTGACGGCGGGATGGTTGGCTCTGGTTCAGTACATAGACTACTCAACACAACAAAAAATGTATTGAGTCGGGGTATCATCATTCTTTGAAAGAGGCTACGCTCCTTTCTTTCGTTCTCTGACCGATCAAGATAGCTTGCAATTCATTGATCTGGGGGACGAGATATTGTATTTAAAAAAAAACAACTCTGAGATTTTGACTGAACTTCGCTTCGAGTCACCTAATCATACCCAAAG
>BKCP01009427.1:11438-41904 GCA_008636005.1 Striga asiatica
TTGAAAACGATCACGGTTGGCTTCCCTTCGTATGCTGGCATCAACTTCTCCTGCAATGGTAACAGTACGGGCATAGGACTGGACTCCATGGCCCACGATGTTATGACAGACTACTGGAATAAGCCCGTCGATGAAACGTCTCGTCCTTGTTGCTTCTGTGGTCATCAAATCAGGTACAAAAGCTCCAAGTCGAGTGAATTCTTGCTCATACTCGTCCACTGTCCGAGTATCTTGTTTAAGCGCCAAAAAGTGACGCTCCATTTCGGCTTTGTAATAAGGAGGATAATACTTGTCACGGATTAACTCCTTGAACATGTCCCACGTGCATTTTTCTTTTTCACCAGGACGCATACCCCAGTAGGCATTCCACCAAAGTCGTGCGTCACCGGTTAATTGGATTTGTGCGCATAACACGCGATAACGCTCAGGACAGTCAATGACCTCGAAAATCGTTTCAAGGCCCTGGACCCATTAGTCAGCAATGCGGGGATCTCCCTGACCGGAAAACTTCTCCGGATGATAGTCGCGAAACTGTGCGACTACCTCGGATTGTGAAGGTTCACGATGAGCCGAACTTCTATGAGTCGACATCTGAATGTTGAAAGTGTTTGATATGATTAAGTATAAGAATAAGATACATTATCTGATTTATAGGACATACAAATTTCTTGATGAGTTGTCAATTCTATCATGAATATTTTAGGCTGTAAACCCTGAACATGATTCTAGCACCTTAACTAGTCCATAACAGTGATTTCCATAACATAACTGAGCATAGGCATAGTAAATTGTATATAATTTAAAGCATGTATCAGCACTTACCTGATAGCCGGTGGTGTAACGCCCCGCTCTAACTTAATTATCAGAGTGCGTTTTTAAAATATCTTTTTAAATATAATTTGAGAAGATGATTCGGAGCGTTACTAAAACATTTATTTTATCTTTTAGAAATCCGTTACGACCGTTTAAAAATTTACAACAAAAACGGATTTACATAATATACAATCCGACTATGAAATCGGATCAAAAATCAAAGTTTGTCAAACAGTAAGTTCAGCGGAATATAGCGTGGCAAGATATACAGCAAAATATTTAACTTCGATCCACCCGTCAACTTCACAGCTCCGGACCGACTTCATGACCTGAAAATTTTTATAAAAATGGGGTGTGAGTACCACTGTACTCCGTAGGAACTCATACTAAAGTAAACAGCAATAATAATAGTAACATCATGACCAAAAGCATATAACATAACCGTGAATTTCCTGGTCAACAGTATAAACCGGACCGGGATCCGTGAATCTACCGGCTGTCATGATGATAATGATAATGATAATGATGATGACAATAATAAGCCGGAATCCATGTGCACATACTAGTGGTAGATGACGCCACTAGAACTTAGAATGGAATTATGGCAACCTGAACCGGCCAACATCCATTCCAAGCGGAAAACATAATTTGACATACCTTGAACATGATATCGTAATTATAATCAATGTAATAACCAGTCTGAGTCCCCACCTGTACTGAAAATATGAACTGGAAGTGCTGATAGCCGTGAACTGATCAAACTGTAACATAATATAAACAATTACTAAATACTATGCTCAGATCGATAAATTTAACTGTTAAGATGCTCGACTCGTTTTAATATGATATCCGGATATAAAAGAACGCACTAAAGGTTAAAAAAAAAAAATATTTTTAAGTTCAGAAATTACACTGATATGCTTAACTGATCTGGTTCGGCTCGGAAAATAATTTAAATTTCAGAATAAAACTCGGACTGAAAATTACGAACCAAAACGGACTCGAACCGCCGGCTAAACCGGCCGGTTCGCTAACTGGATGAACCGGGTCGGGTTGAACCGGACCGGGTTGGACCACCGGTTCACACTGGACCGGGTGGTCGCGGGCTGGCTGGGCTCAGTCCCGTGCCGGGCCTGCTGGACCCTGGGCACGCGGGCGTGCTGTTGGGCACGTCCCGGGCCAACTGACTGCTCGGGCGTGCGGCAGGGCACGTCCCGAGGCCTATGAACTTGCTCGGGCTCGCTGTTGGCACGACCCGAGGTCACCTGCGCATGGCACGGGCGACTAGCCCGGGGTTGCGCGTACAGGACACTGGGACAGCACTGCCGGCATGGCCGCTATGTGCGGCAGCATGCCGTGACCGGCCCTTGCCGGCCGTTCGACCACTTTCCTTGATCAAAATGACATAACATGACATGATTAACATATTTATACATACATGGGTCTGAGGGTCATGATAATAACATGAAATTTGATCTTGTTTGACATGATGGGCCACGGCGTGCGCGATAGGCGCGTCCGACGGCCCTAACGTGTACCCTCAACCAAACATGAACTTTTCTCGAGCAACATGAGTTGATTGACCATATTTTATCATTTAAAGGCTGTTGGAACATAAATGTCCCTAACAAAGTTGATCACAATGAAAGATACCCTAGTAGGGCAAGACACGGCCCGTGGGCGCGTGCTACGTGCACGGTCCACTTCCCTTAGCCAAATCATCAACAAAATGAATACTTATCTCGTGCCATCTTTTAAAACTGAACATATCACATTAAATAAAGACTAATGATGCATGGTTTGCTCGAGAGAAGTTGGCTATATAAAGAGATGATTTGATATGGCCCTAAAATGCACACCCGAGAGCTTTTTCGAAGATTACATGAACTTAGACCCATAATTTGAACTTGGCTCTGATACCAACTGTAACGCCCCGCCTTAATTTAATTATCAGAGTGTGTTTATAAGACATCTTTTAACATAGTTTGAGAAAATGATTCGGAGCGTTACTAAAACATTTATCTTATCTTTTAGAAATCCGTTACGACCGTTTAAAAATTTACAACAAAAACGGATTTACATAATACACAATCCGACTATGAAATCGGATCAAAAGTTAAAGTTTGTCAAACAGTAAGTTCAGCGGAATATAGAGTGGTAAAACAAGATAACAAAATATTTAACTTCGATCCACCCGTCAACTTCACAGCTCCGGACCGACTTCATGACCTGAAAAATTTTGATAAAATGGGGTGTGAGTACCACTGTACTCCGTAGGAACTCATACTAAAGTAAACAACAATAATAATAGTACATCATGATCAAAAGCATATAACATAACCGTGAATTTCCTGGTCAACAGTATAAACCGGACCGGGATCCGTGAATCTACCGGCTGCCATGATAATAATGATAATGATGATAACAATGATTGCCGGAATCCATGTGTACACACTAGTGGTAGATGACGCCACTAGAACTTAGAACGGAATTATGGCAACCCGAACCGGCCAACATCCATTCCAAGTGGAAAGCATAAATTTGACATACCTTGAACATGATATCGTAATTATAATCAATGTAATACCCAGTCTGAGTCCCCACCTGTACTGAAGATATGAAACTGGAAGTGCTGATAGTCGTGAACTGATCAAACTGTAACATAATATAAACATTTACTAAGTACTATGCTCAGATTAATAAATTTAACTGTTAAGATGCTCGACTCGACTTAATATGATATCCGGATATAACGGAAAACATTAAGGGTTCACAAAATATTTTTAAGTCCAGAAATTACACTGATATGCTAAATTGATCTGGTTCGGCTCGGAAAATAATTTAAATTTCAGAATGAGATTCGGACTGAAAATTACGAACCAAAACGGACTTGAACTGTCGGCTAAACCGGCCGGTTCGCTAATTAGAACCGGGTCGGGCTGGACCGGACCGGGTTGGACCACCGGTTCACACTGGACCGGGTGGTCACGGGCTGGCCGGGCTCGGTCCCGTGCCGGGCCTGCTGGGCCATGGCACGGTGCTGGACACGGGCTAGGTGCGACCGGGCCTCGGCACTAGGCGCTGTTGGCGCGGGCAGTGCGGCTGGCACTGGCCCTAGCACTGGCCGAGCGCGGGGCAGTGCGGCTGGCACTGGCCGAGCGTGAGGGACCCGGGATAGGCGCGTACTCGGCTAACTGGGCACTGGGCGTGCTGCTGGCACTACCCGAGTGCGACTGGCGCGAGAACTGACACGGCCAGGCATTACTCGTGCGTCTTGGGTGCGACTAAGGCTTGTCAGGGCGCTGCCGGGCGACCCTGGGCACGCGGGCGTGCTGCTGGGCACGTCCCGGGCCTAACTGACTGCTCGGGCGTGCGGCTAGGCACGTCCCGAGGCCCCTGAACCTTACTCGGGTTGGCAATGCATGATAACAAACACTCGGGTGTGCTGTTGGCACGACCCAAGGTCAACTGCGCGTGGCACGAGCGACTGGCTCGGGGTCGCGCATACCGGACACTGGGACTGCACTGCCGGCATGGCCGCTACGTGCGGCAGCATGCCGTGACCGGCCCTTGCCGACCGTTCGGCCACTTTCCTTGATCAAAATGACATAACATGACATGATTAACATATTTATACATACATGGGTCTGAGGGTCAAGATAAAAACATGAAATTCAATGTGATGGGCCACGGCGTGCGCGATAGGCGCATCCGATGGCCTTAACGTGTACCCTCGACCAAACATGCACTTTTCTCGAGCAACATGAGTTCATTGACCATAATTTATCATTTAAAGGCTGTTGGAACACAAATGTCCCTAACAAAGTTGATCTCAATGAAACATACCCTAGTAGGGTAAAACACGGCCCGTGGGCGCGTGCTACGTGCACGGTCCACTTCCCTTGGCCATTTCATCAACAAATCGACAACTTATCTCGGGCTATCTTTTAAAACTGAACATATCACATTAAATAAAGACTAATGATGCATGGGTTGCTCGAGAGAAGTTGGCTATATAAAGAGATGTTATAATATGGCCTAAAATGTACACCCGAGAACATTTTCGAAGAATACATGAACTTAGACCCATAATTTGAACTTGGTATGATACAAGTAACATCATAGCAGGGTTAGAATCATATTACCCTTTGATTGCCTGAAGAAAGTTGGCAAGAAATTGGTGTTGGTTCGGTCCCTTTCTCTTCCTCGCGCGCGTACGTGAAGTTAGGATTAAAAGATCTTAATCTTGTTTATTGTTTGCTTAAGGTATGTTTAGGAAATAGCTTAGCTTATATGCTAAAATATGTCCCAAAGTTGGCATTTATAAGCGGTGAAATTGGATGAAAATGTGAAGTAATATGCTCGGCCAATGAGCTCGTGACATTTGCCGCGTCCCTAGGGCACGAGGTGTCCTTTCTCTAGCTTAGTCACCAACACTTGGCGTGAAGTAGTTACATGGTACAATTAGCATGATATTCACGTGACTTGCTCCAATATTTTGTCCACTTAAGCTAATTAAATACTTAAGCACGCTTAGGGCTCGATTATGCGTGATTAACCTAGATTAAGGCGATTAGAAGAAAATTAAGCACCCTAGCCGTGCATTGATCAATGTTTAAGAACATATGATGATCAAATGAACACTTAAACTTAAATGAACATAATTGATGTACTTAAGGAATCATTAAGTACAATTATGCTTACGATCACGCACGATTAGCGCGAGATTAACACATTTACCGCTCGATTAAGTACGATTTGATTCAATAATATTTTTATCGGGCGATTTGACATAAATTGACTTCTACTTTGAATATCTAATGATTCCGAGAATATTATGAACATTACGGAACTAAGTACGTAATTCACATTAAGTAAAAATGGGCTATTACAGATTCTAACCCTCTTATGATGTTACTTGTATCATACCAAGTTCAAATTATGGGTCTAAGTTCATGTAATCTTCGAAAATGCTCTCGGGTGTGCATTTTAGGCCATATTATAACATCTCTTTATATAGCCAACTTCTCTCAAGCAAACCATGCATCATTAGTCTTTATTTAATGTGATATGTTAAGTTTTAAAAGATAGCCCGAGATAAGTTGTCGATTTGTTGAAGAAATGGCCAAGGGAAGTGGACCGTGCACGTAGCACGCGCCCATGGGCCGTGTCTTACCCTACTAGGGTATCTTTCATTGTGATCGACTTTGTTAGGGACATTTATGTTCCAACAGCCTTTAAATTATAAATTATGGTCCATCAACTCATGTTGCTCGAGAAAAGTTCAAGTTTGGTCGAGGGTACTAGTTAAGGCCATCGGACGCGCCTATCGCGCATGCCGTGGCCAATCACATCAATTTTCATGTTTTATCATGACCCTCAGGCCCATGTACATATAAATATGTTAATCATGTCAAAGGATGTCATTTTGATCAATGTAAGTAGCTGCAAGACCGGCAAGGGCCGGTCACGGACATGCGCCGCACCTAGCGGCCATGCTGTCCCAGGGTCATGTATGCGCGACCCCGCGCCAGTCGCCTGTGCCACGCGCAGTGACCTCGGGTCGTGCCAACAACGCACCCGAGTGTGTCATACCATGCCTCAGTGAACCCGGGTAGGGTTCAGGGGCCTTGGGACATGCCCAGCCGCACGCCCGAGCAGTCAGTTGGCCCGGAACGTGCCCAACAGCACGCTCACGTGCCCAGGGTTGCCCGGCAGCGCCCTGACAAGCCTCAGTCGCACCCGAGACGCGCGAGAAAGGTCTGGTCGCGTCAGCCCTCGCGCCAGCCGCACCTGGGTCGTGCCAGCCGCACGCCCAGTGCCCATGTCCCTCGCGCCCGGCCAGTGCCAGCCGCACTGCCCGCGCTTAGCAGCGCCTAGTGCCGAGGCCAGTCATGCCTAGCCCGTGTCCAGTACCGTGCCATGGCCCAGCAGGCCCGGCACGGGACCGAGCCATGCCAGCCCGTGACCACCCGGTTTAGTGTGAACCGGTGGTCCAATTGGTCCGTTCCAGTTGACCCGGTTCATCCAGTTAGTGAACCGGCCGGTTTCAGTAGACAATTCGAGTCTGTTTTGGTTCGTAATTTTCAGTCCAAATCTTATTCTGAAATTTAAATTATTTTCCGAGCCGAACCAGTTCAGTTAAACATATTAGTATAATTTCCAGACTTAGAATTATTTCTGTGAACCTTTAGAGCGTTCCTTTATATCCGGACATCATATTAAGTCGAGTCGAGCATCTTAACAGTTAAATTTATTGATCTGAGCATAGTACTTAGTAATTGTTTATATCATGTTACAGTTTGATCAGTTCACGACTACCAGCACTTCCAGTTTCATATCTTCAGTACAGGTGGGGACTCAGACTGGGTATTACATTGATTATAATTACGATATCATGTTCAAGGTATGTCAAATTATGTTTTCCGCTTGGAATGGATGTTGGCCGGTTCAGGTTGCCATAATTCCGTTCTAAGTTCTAGTGGCGTCATCTACCACTAGTATGTGCACATGGATTCCGGCTTATTATTGTTATCATCATTATCATTATTATTATCATCATGGCAGCCGGTAGATTCACGGAACCCGGTCCGGTTTATACTGTTGACCAGAAAATTCACGGTTATGTTATATACTTCTGATCATGATGTTACTATTATTTTTGCTGTTTACTTTAGTATGAGTTCCTACGGAGTACAGTGGCACTCACACCCCATTTTTATAAAATTTTTCCGGTCATGGAGTCGGTCCAGAGCTGTGAAGTTGACGGGTGGATCGAAGTTAAATATTTTGCTGTATATTTTGCCACGCTATATTCCGCTGAACTTACTGTTTGACAAACTTTGATTTTTGATCCGATTTCATAGTCGGATTGTATATTATGTAAATCTGTTTTGTTGTAAATTTTTAAACGATCGTAACGGATTTTTAAAGATAAAATAAATGTTTTAGTAACGCTCCGAATCATTTTTTCAAATTATATTTTTAAAAAACGCACTCTGATAATTAAGTTACGCACTCTGTTAGTTAAGTTAGGGCGGGGCGTTACAGCCTCCAATGCTCTTTGACAGTCGGGAGTCCATTCGAATCTGTGGTTTTTCTTGATGGCATCAAAAAAAGGTTTGCAACGATCCGTTGATTTGGAGATGAATCGGCTCAGGGTGGCGAGTTTGCCAGTTAGACTCTGGACACCCTTGATCAACGTCGACGGTCGAAGATCTTGCACCGCTTTAATCTTCTTAGGATTTGCGTTAATGTCGCGCTGGCTGACGATATATTCCAGGAATTTTCCCGAATCGACGCCGAAAGTACACTTTTTTGGGTTTAAACTTCATCGAATAATCAGGCAAAATAGAAAACATTTTATTGAGATGGTTAACGTGATCGGACTCATACACGGATTTAACTGACATATCATCTACATATACTTCCATACACACACCTATCAAACTAGCAAACATCTTGTTAACTAGACGCTGGTAGGTGCCCCGACATTCTTCAGTCCAAATGGCATCATTGTGTAGCAGTAGAGCCCGCGTGCCGAGTAGAAGGAAGTATGTTCTTCATCATCTGGGTGCATGGGGATTTGGTTATAGCCGGAGTACGCGTCCATGAAACTCATCAGCTCGTGCCCCGAGGTAGCGTCGATCATGTAGTCCATGTGAGGCAGAGGGTAGCTATCTTTGGGGCATGCCTTGTTTAGATTAGAGAAATCGATGCACAGATGCCATGCCCCACTATTTTTCTTTACGAGTACCGGGTTGGCCACCCAGGTCGGATACCGGACTTCACGAATGTACTCGTTGTCTTTAAGCCTGATCACTTCCTCCTCAAGGACCTGTTGCCGGTCTGGCCCTAATTTTCTCCTTTTTTGCATGACCGGCTTGACTGTGGGGTTGATGTAACGCCCCAAAACAGTAATGATATTCAGAACGGTTTCACTGCTCGACTATAAGTGAAATCCGTAATTTTCAGAAATTATCGAGTTATATTATTTATGCTAAATGCTCAAACATGATAAATTATTCTTTGAATAATTCTATCTCAAGTATAAGTTAAGGTTAATCCATTAATTTGGGTTATTAAATAATAGCAAGTCAATTCGAGAAATTACCGGACACGAACCCTAGTTGTCGTTCCGAGTATATTTTCCTAAGTCAAAAATTGAGAGTTGATATTTTAATACTTAGAATATTTTTCTAAGTGTGTTAGAATACCAAAGTCAAGCTTTGGACATTTTATATTGAGCCCTAGTGCTCACCCGAGTCGCCCGTGCCGAGCCCCGCACCCTCGCCTCGTGCCGTGCCAAGCACGTGCCTACCGAGCCCAAGGCTTGTCCTAAGCCTTGGCATAAGTTCCCTAAAATTTTCTAAGTGTTGGAAGCCTTTCCCAACCCTTGCAACTCAGCCCAAAGTCATTTTCCCCGAGCAGCACCATTTCCCGCGCAGCCCAGCCGCGCCCTCGCGCCCAGCCCGCGTCCCCGCGCCCAGGGCCCAGCGCCCAGCGCGACCAGTCCAGCTTCCAAGGCCCAAAACACCATTTTTCGGCCCACTTTCCTCATAGCCCAACTAAGGCGTGTAATTAGGACCTAATGAGGGTCTAATTAAGCTTAAGTTGCCCTAAGAAATGTTTAAGCAAAGACAATGAACATGGGGATTATTATAATGGTAGTGCATGTGGGCTAGTGAATATTTTAATCACTTTTGCAGCCCTTGTCCCCCCTATTTCGTGCACTTGGGACCAGACCCCATTTGACCTCATTTTTATACACTAAAGGACCTGCCATTCCACCCAAATATTCCATGCAAAGATGCCCCAACACCCTCAAGTTCCTATGCACATAAAATGAGGCAAACTCATGATCTTTGGTCTCCCTTGACCAACATAGTAAGCTCCGCCCTCAACACCTATTTAAGACCCCTCCCTTAGTCCATTTTAAGCTCTTACACAAATTGGAGCTCGAGAAAAATAGTGAGGAGGGAGGAGAAAACCGAGAGCAAAGCTACCAGCCCTGCTGCCCGCGCGCGCGCCCCGGGGAAGGAGAGAAGGCAGCCACCTCGTGTTCCAGCCATAATCTCTCGAGGCTTATCATATTCTAAGTATTCTTTAGAATTTTCTAAGCCTTTTAGAGTTGATTGGCTCGAACAAATCACACCACAAAGTGAGCTTAACCTCCAAAGCCGCGACTAGCCCTAGTTTGAGCCCTAACTCAATTTCTCCATTTTTAACCGAGGTAAGCTCGAGATTTTTGATTCCATTAATTATTTTATGACATTTTAAGATTTTTCATGAAGAAAAACCGAGCCATGCATGTCATTATATGTGAGTTACGAATTTTTGAAATAAATGACCTTAAAAATGAAATTCGAGTAGGAAGCATGTCTAAGTCGAGATTTCTTGTTTAAACACCCTAAAATATCATACAATTGATGCTGTAAAAATTTGAGAATAAAATGAGTACATTGCCTTGGTCAAATCATGCTCGAAAATATGTTAAAATGGGGACCCAAACCCTAGTTCATTGCATGCAATATGTGCCACATATTTTAGCCTCTATAGTCATTAATTTACATGTATAACATTCGGCCCTGAGTAGTTTTTCAAGTTATGTATGTTGGTTCGAACGTCAAGTGCTCGTACGGGCCATATAAGCCCTACCGAGTGAACATGCAAGTGGACCCGGGGTCCACTAGTTATTTATATGTTAATTGTGCTTATTTTATCATATTATGTTGTATGGTCATGCATGTTGCCGGAAATAGTCGCCGGAGGTCCGGCAAGGGCCGGCCTTGGTCACTGGCCGCGCACGTAGTGCGGTAGTGCCCGGCCCCAGTGCCTGTCCGTGCCTGCAGAGGGTAGCCTTAGCCAGTGCCCGCGCCCGGTAGGCGCGAGGCACAGCCTGCGTGCATGCAACAGCGCCCGCAGCGCCCAGTGCGTGCCCGTGTGCCAAGCATAAGTCGAGCTTCCAGGAGCTCAAAGCGAGGCTTACGACGGTACCCGTGTTGACCATTCCGGACCCCACACAGGGTTTCACTATCTATAGTGATGCCTCGAAGCAGGGTCTAGGCTGTGTTTTGATGCAAGATGGCAGGGTTGTGGCTTATGCTTCCCGTCAGCTAAAGCCGCACGAGGTGAACTACCCGACTCACGATCTTGAGTTGGCAGCAGTGGTTCACGCCCTGAAGATCTGGAGGCACTATTTGTACGGGGGCCACTACGAGATTTATACCGACCACAAGAGCTTACAGTATATCTTCACCCAGAAGGAGCTCAACATGCGCCAGCGGCGATGGTTGGAGCTGGTGAAAGATTATGACTGTACCATCGACTATCATCCGGGTAAAGCGAACATAGTTGCCGACGCCCTAAGCCGGAAGGGAAAGGGCGAGCTGACCTGTATGATCACTCAGCAGCGTCAGTTGATTCATGAGTTCGCCCGGATGCAGCTAGAGGTGGTCGAATCACCTCCCAAGTTGCCAGTTGTGGGAGGTATTCGAGCGATAAGAATGTGGCCCACGTTGCGAGACAGGATCCGGTGGGATCAAGCATTCGACGAGTTCATTCGCTCGATGGGGGCAAAGATTCATGCCGGAGGAGTTGAGGGTTTCTACCGAGGCACAGATGGTGCCTTGGAGTACAAGGGGAGGATCGTTGTGCCAAATGTTGAGGCCCTGAAGAAGGAAATCTTAACTGAGGCACATAGTGCTCCTTACTTGGCGCACCCCGGTAGCACCAAGATGTATCACGACCTGAAAAGGTCCTTCTGGTGGAAGGGGATGAAGAGAGATGTCGCCGAGTTTGTTGAGAAGTACCTGATCTGCCAGCAAGTGAAAGCTGAGCGCAAGGTTCCACCAGGTCTCTTACAGCCTTTAGAGATCCCGCAGTGGAAGTGGGAGAAGCTGACCATGGATTTTGTCACGGGTTTGCCGATGTCGGCCAAGCATCATGACGCAGTATGGGTAGTTGTGGATCGACTGATGAAGTCAGCCCATTTCATGCCTGTCAGGATGGACATGTCCATGGAGCAGCTAGTCGATGTGTATCTCCAGGGAATCGTTCGACTCCACGGAGTCCCAGCCGAGATTGTATCAGATAGAGATCCCCGGTTTACCGGCCATTTTTGAGAGAGTCTGAACGAGTCCATGGGGACGAAGCTGAAGTTTAGCTCCGCCTATCATCCACAGACCGACGGTCAGTCGGAACGGACCATCCAGACGCTTGAGGACATGCTCCGAGCTTGTGTCCTAGAGCATGGTGGTTCGTGGGAGCAGTTGATATCCACTGTGGAGTTTGCCTATAACAACAGTTATCACTCGTCGATCAAGATGGCGCCGTTCGAAGCTTTATACGGTCGCAAGTGCCGCTCACCCCTTTATTGGGATGAGGTTAGCGAGAAGCAGGTTCTCGGTCCCAAGTTGATCGAGGACACAGTGCAGAAGGTCGCCGAGATTCGAGAGAGATTGAGAGAGGCCCAGAGCCGACATAAGGCCTACGCTAACAAGCGTAGAAGAGAGCTTGAGTTCGAGCAGGGAGATAAGGTGTTCCTGAAGGTCACGCCGATGAAGGGCGTTGTCCGATTCGGGAAGAGGGGGAAGCTGCAGCCCCGATTTATAGGGCCCTTTGAGATTCTCGAACGAGTTGGTGTCACCGCCTATCGTCTGGCATTACCCCCAGAGCTCTCGGGTGTACACAACGTCTTCCATGTGTCGATGTTGAGGAAGTACGTGTATGACTCGAGCCACGTAGTGAACTTTGACGGGCTAGAGGTCGGGCAGAACCTGACGTATGATGAGCGGCCGATAGCAGTTCTAGACCGAAGGGTCCGTCGACTGAGAAACAGAGATATAGAGCTCGTCAAAAGTTTGCTGGAGTCGCCACGACGAGTCGGAAGCCACTTGGGAGAGAGAGGCCGAGATCAGAGCTCGTTATCCAGATTTCGAGTTTTGAGATTTTCACTTGTACATATATGTACTTTCTATTTTTATGTTTTTATGTATATAGTTATGTAGTAGGAGTTCTGGCCTAGAACCTTAGTTTTGTATTTCCGAGGACGGAAATATTTTAAGGAGGATAGGTTGTAACGCCCCAAAACAGTAATGATATTCAGAACAGTTTCACTGCTCGACTATAAGTGAAATCCGTAATTTTCAGAAATTATCGAGTTATATTATTTATGCTAAATGCTCAAACATGATAAATTATTCTTTGAATAATTCTATCTTAAGTATAAGTTAAAGTTAATCCATTAATTTGGGTTATTAAATAATAGCAAGTCAATTCGAGAAATTACCGGACACGAACCCTAGTTGTCGTTCCGAGTATATTTTCCTAAGTCAAAAATTGAGAGTTGATATTTTAATACTTAGAATATTTTTCTAAGTGTGTTAGAATACCAAATTCTAGCTTTGGACATTTTATATTGAGCCCTAGTGCTCACCCGAGCCGCCCGTGCCGAGCCCCGCACCCGCGCCTCGTGCCGTGCCAAGCACGTGCCTACCGAGCCCAAGGCTTGTCCTAAGCCTTGGCATAAGTTCCCTAAAATTTTCTAAGTGTTGGAAGCCTTTCCCAACCCTTGCAACTCAGCCCAAAGTCATTTTCCCCGAGCAGCACCATTTCCCGCGCAGCCCAGCCGCGCCCTCGCGCCCAGCCCGCGTCCCCGCGCCCAGTGCCTAGCGCCCAGCGCGACCAGTCCAGCTTCCAAGGCCCAAAACACCATTTATCGGCCCACTTTCCTCATGGCCCAACTCAGGCGTGTAATTAGGACCTAATGAGGGTCTAATTAAGCTTAAGTTGCCCTAAGAAATGTTTAAGCAAAGACAATGAACATGGGGATTATTATAATGGTAGTGCATGTGGGCTAGTGAATATTTTAATCACTTGTGCAGCCCTTAGGCCCCCTATTTCGTGCACTTGGGACCAGACCCCATTTGACCTCATTTTTATACACTAAAGGACCTGCCATTCCACCCAAATATTCCATGCAAAGATGCCCCAACACCCTCAAGTTCATATGCACATAAAATGAGGCAAACTCATGATCTTTGGTCTCCCTTGACCAACATAGTAAGCTCCGCCCTCAACACCTATTTAAGACCCCTCCCTTAGTCCATTTTAAGCTCTTAAACAAATTGGAGCTCGAGAAAAATAGTGAGGAGGGAGGAGAAAACCGAGAGCAAAGCTACCAGCCCTGCTGCCCGCGCGCGCGCCCAGGTGAAGGAGAGAAGGCAGCCACCTCGTGTTCCAGCCATAATATCTCGAGGCTTATCATACTCAAAGTATTCTTTAGAATTTTCTAAGCCTTTTAGAGTTGATTGGCTCGAACAAATCACACCACAAAGTGAGCTCAACCTCCAAAGCCGCGACTAGCCCTAGTTTGAGCCCTAACTCAATTTCTCCATTTTTAACCGAGGTAAGCTCGGAATTTTTTATTCCATTAATTATTTTATGACATTTTAAGATTTTTCATGAAGAAAAACCGAGCCATGCATGTCATTATATGTGAGTTACGAATTTTTGAAATAAATGACCTTAAAAATGAAATTCGAGTAGGAAGCCTGTCTAAGTCGAGATTTCTTATTTAAACACCCTCAAATATCATACCATTGATTCTGTAAAAGTTTGAGAATAAAATGAGTTCATTGCCTTGGTCAAATCATGCTCGAAAATATGTTAAAATGGGGACCCGAACCCTAGTTTATTGCATGCAATATGTGCCACATGTTTTAGCCACAATAGTCATGAATTTACATGTATAACATTCGGCCCTGAGTAGTTTTTTAAGTTATGTATGTTGGTTCGGACGTCAAGTGCTCGTACGGGCCATATAAGCCCTACCGAGTGAACATGCAAGTGGACCCGGGGTCCACTAGTGATTTATATGTTAATTGTGCTTATTTTATCATATTATGTTGTATGGTCATGCATGTTGCCGGAAATAGTCGCCGGAGGTCCGGCAAGGGCCGGCCTTGGTCACTGGCCGCGCACGTAGTGCGGTAGTGCCCGGCCCCAGTGCCTGTCCGTGCCTGCAGAGGGTAGCCTTAGCCAGTGCCCGCGCCCGGTAGGCGCGAGGCACAGCCCGCGTGCACGCAACAGCGCCCGCAGCGCCCAGTGCGTGCCCGTGTGCCAAGCATAAGCCCCAGTAGCCCCAGCACGCGTGGCCATGGCACCCAGCGTGCCCAGCCATGCGCACGGCGCCCGGCAGCGCCCGTGCAAGCCCCAGTGCACGAGGTCTCGTGCCAGAGCCTCGTGCCAAGTCCAGGGCTGACCCGAGCCGGGCCAGCTGAGCCCAGTTGGCCTCGGTGCATGCCCCAGCAGCATGCCCGAGTGCCCAGTGACCTCGGGGACACCCGGCAGCGCCCGTGTGGTCTCTGTCCGTGCCTTCCCCGTGCCAGCAGTGTCTGGCCAGTGCCTGTCCGTGCCCAGCCGCACGACAGCGCCTCAGTCGAGCCTCGGCCGTGCCCAGCACGCACCCGAGGGGCACCAGTCGTGCCCGGGCCGTGCCAGCAGCCCCTGGCCGTGCCCACCAGCGCCAGTCCGCGCCAAGCCATGTCCAGCGGCCCCAGGGACCGAGCCCGGTCGCACCAGCCGTGCCCAGCGCCGTGCCCGGGCACCAGCTGGCCCGGCACGGGACCGAGCCCGGTCTAGCCGAACCCAGCCCGACCGCCCGGCCCAGTCGAGCCGGCGGTCCGGCCAGCCAGCGAACCGGCCGGTTCGACCGTCGGTTCGAGTCAGTTTTGATTCGTGATTTCTGATCCGAGTCCAATACCGGAAATTTCAGTATTTTTCCGAGCCAGTCCAGTCCAGTTTAATCGCGTAGATAAGTCCAAGCATTTTAGCATTTAATTAAATATTCTGAGCATTATACTTAGCATTATTTTGCTTAAATTTTTATGTAGCCTAAGGAGAGTCGAGCCTCCGACCGCTACTCCAGCTTCCGCACTTGCATACCAGATTTCAAGTTTTCAGGTGGGGGTCATGTAATGGATGTCACATCATAGATAATATCTGTACCATGGCAGAGGTATGTTTGAGACAGTTTAGTTCCGGGTTGGGTGGCCGAGGCCTTTATACCCACCTGATGACCGTTGGGAGGGGCGAGGCCCTTTCTACCCCATCGGCGTGTGCACACGAGCGGCTACGGCCGAGGGTCTTTTGACCACAGATCAGAACAGACATCAAAGATCAGTTTACAGTTTTAGCTCTTGTATATTTATGTTTCATGATACGTTATTATAGATGATGTTTTGTTCAGTACTGGTCTTTGCGGAGCATAGTGGTTTGCTCACGCCCCCATTATGTTTTTCAGGAGGCGGAGTTAAACGTGTCGGATGAGCACAGATGTGGCGCAGCGTGGTCATGAGAGTCGGACATATTTTACCAGCATTTTTATGTCCTAGATTTATGATCATGTGTATTTTATTCAGTTTATGTACGCACGTATGTATTCGTATTTTCGGATGCTTCCGCCAGCGAGTTTTTCTAGACAGTGCGAGACAGTACAGACTATGCATGTATAATTCCATAATCCGTGAGCGGACAATCTGGTTGCATGTTTTTATTATGTCTGTGGGCAAGCCCGAGTTCAGTTTAAGTTTTTATCTGCCACATCCTGCAATAAGTCAATATTTTCGAAAACTCAGCTCGCACGTTCTTTCGAAAATAAAAACAAAACTTTTACTCTGATTTTTCAAAGCTAGTAGTAAGGCGGGGTGTAATAGCCCATTTTTACCTAATGTAAATTACGTACTTAGCCTCGCAATGTTCATATTATTCTCGGAATCCAAAGTATAAGTCAATTTATGTTCAATCGCCCGATAAAAATATTATCAAATTAAATCATATTTAATCGAGCGATAAATGTGCTAATCTTGCGCTAATCGTGCGTAATCATAGGCATAATCGTACTTAATGGTTCCTTAAGTACCTCAATTATGTTCATTTTAAGCCTAAGTAATCATTCTACTATCATATGTCCTTAAACATTGCTAATGGCACGGCTAGGGTGCTTAATTTTCTTCTAATCGCCTTAATCTAGGTTAATCACGCATAATCGAGTCCTAAGCGTGCTTAAGTATTTAATTAGCTCAAGTGGACAAAAGATTGGAGCAAATCACGTGAATATCCATCACCGTAGCCAAGTGGCCCTTTTGTGCCAAGTATGTGGTGACTAAGCAAGCAAAAATCCACCTCGTGCCCTTAGGACGTGCCATTTGCCACGAGCTCATTGGTCACGCATATTACTTCACGTTTTGATCCATTTTCACGCTTATAAATCCCAACTCTTGGACATATTTCCATCATATAACTTAAGCTATGTCCTAAGCAAACTATAATCGAGATTAAGATATTTTAATCACAACCTACGTACGCGCGCAAAGAAGAAGAAAAGGACCAAACCATCATCAACATTCTATCAAATTTCTTCGGGCAATCAAAGGGTAATATGATTCTAACCCTGTTATGATGTTACTTGTATCATACCAAGTTCAAACTATGGGTCTAAGTTCATGTATTCTTCGAAAATGCTCTCGGGTGTGCATTTTAGGCCATATTATAACATCTCCTTATATAGCCAACTTTTCTCGAGCAAACCATGCATCATTAGTCTTTATTTAATGTGATATGTTCAGTTTTAAAAGATAGCCCGAGATAAATTGTCGATTTGTTGATGAAATGGCCAAGGAAAGTGGACCGTGCACGTAGCACGCGCCCACGGGCCATGTGTTACCCTACTTGGGTATCTTTCATTGTGATCAAATTTGTTAGGGATATTTGTGTTCCAACAGCCTTTAAATGATAAATGATGGTCAATCTATTCATCTTGCCCGAGAAAATATCATGTTTGGTCGAGGGTACACGCCAAGGGCCGTCGGACGCGCCTATCGCGCACGCCGTGGCCCGTCATGCTAAATAAAATCAAATTTCATGTTTTATCTTGACCCTCAGACCCATTTATGTATAAATGTGTTAATCATGTCATGTTATGTCATTTTGATCAAGGAAAGTGGCCGAACGGCCGGCAAGGGCCGGTCACGGCATGCTGCCGCACATAGCGGCCATGCCGGCAGTGCTGTCCCAGTGCCGGGTATGCGCGACCCCGGGACAGTCACTCGTGCCACGCGCTGCTGACCTCGGGTCGTGCCAACAGCACACCCTAGTGTGTAGTACTGTGCCTTATTGACCCCGAGTAACTTAACAGGCCTCGGGACGTGCCCAACAGCACGCCCGCGTGCCCAGGGTCGCCCGGCAGCGCCCTGACAAGCCATAGTCGCACCTGAGACGCACGAGTCATGTCTGGCCGTGTCATTTCTCGCGCCAGTCGCACCTGGGTCGTGCCAGCCGCACGCCCAGTGCCCAGTTAGCCCGGGTACGCGCCTATTCCGCGTCCCTCGCGCCCGGCCAGTGCCAGGGCCAGTGCCAGCCGCACTGCCCGCGCCCAGCAGCGCCTAGTGCCGAGGCCAGTCATGCCTAGCCCGTGTCCAGTGCCGTGCCATGGCCCAACAGGCCCGACACGGGACCAAACCCAGCCAGCCCGTGACCCACGGTCCAGTGTGAACCGGTGGTCCAACCCGGTCCGGTCAAGCCCGACCCGGTTCATCTAATTAGCGAACCGGCCGATTTAGCCGGCGGTTCAAGTCCGTTTTGGTTCGTAATTTTCAGTCCGAATCTTACTCTAAAATTTAAATTATTTTCCGAGCCGAACCAGGTCAATTAAGCATATCAGTGTAATTTCCGGACTTAAAAATATTTTGTGAACCTTTAGTGCGTTCCTTTATATCCGGATATCATATTAAGTCGAGTCGAGCATCTTAACAGTTAAATTTATTAATCTGAGCATAGTACTTATTAATTGTTTATATTATGTTACAGTTTGATCAGTTCACGACTATCAGCACTTCCAGTTTCATATCTTCAGTACAGGTGGGGACTCAGACTGGGTATTACATTGATTATAATTACGATATCATGTTCAAGGTATGTCAATCATGTTTTCCGCTTGGAATGGATGTTGGCCGGTTCAGGTTGCCATAATTCCGTTTTAAGTTCTAGTGGCATCATCTACCACTAGTATGTGCACATGGATTCCGGCTTATTATTGTCATCATCATTATCATTAACATTATCATCATGACAGCCGGTAGATTCACGGATCCCGGTCCGGTTTATACTGTTGACTAGGAAATTCACGGTTATGTTATATGCTTTTGATCATGATGTTACTATTATTATTGCTGTTTACTTTAGTATGAGTTCCTACGGAGTACAGTGGTACTCACTCCCCATTTTTATAAAATTTTTCAGGTCATGAAGTCAGTCCGGAGCTGTGAAGTTGACGGGTGGATCGAAGTTAAATATTTTGCTGTATATTTTGACACGCTATATTCCGCTGAACTTACTGTTTGACAAACTTTGATTTTGATCCGATTTCATAGTCGGATTGTATATTATGTAAATCCGTTTTTGTTGTAAATTTTTTTAAACGGTCGTAACGGATTTCTAAAAGATAAAATAAATGTTTTAGTAACGCTCCGAATCATCTTCTCAAATTATATTTAAAAAGATATTTTAAAACGTACTCTGATAATTAAGTTAAGTCGGGGCGTTACACGGGGTGTGACAGTTGACCTACAGTCTCTGGCAGGCTACCCGGGGGTTGATGCCGACCATGTCTTCGTGGGTCCATGCGAAGACATCCACATTTTCCCGGAGGAATTTAGTCAGCTTGGCCTTCATCGGTTCTGGCAGCTTGCTGTCAATTCAGAGCTGCTTCTGACAAGTTTCTTCGTCGATAAAAATGACTTCTATTCTAGTCCATAGGCTCGGCCCTTTTGGTCCCCCTTTTTTCTTCGTATTGCGTCCGGGGGTCAAGCTCGTCATCTTCTATGGCCGGCTCCTTATTGACCCTTCTCCCTCTGTCTTGGTCCAGGTCGATTTCGGACCCTTCGTCTGCCCGGTCGTCTGCCCGGCCGGTATCGCCTCCGGTCAAAGGGAGTGGACCTGTCCGGTTCTCCGGCATGTGATCATCCCTCCGGCTAAGGTTTTTCGGCTCGACATTTACTCTTGGGGTGTCCCGATCATTTGCTACTTCAGATTCCACCTCGAGCCCCTCGTTGACTGGGTCGACACCCAGCGTTGCCAAAGGGGGCGGACCTGTCTGGTTTTCCAGCATGCGGTCGCCCCTTGGCCGGGTGCCGACTCGGCGTTCGCGTTCGGGAGGTTCGGGCCGTTCTTGGGAGCGGCCCCCTGCTCAGTCACTTCAGCCACGTTTATTTCTGCTCGCGGCATAGTCAAGATGCATTCACGTGCCTCTCTCTTGTCCCCGCGGTGAGTCCCTTCCCCGTCTGAGGTGTTAGTGTTATATACTGAAAGCTTGGCTTTGCATGTTATTACACATTTACCCTTTATGAATGAGAATCATGTTAGATTAAACAAGTTCTACGTTCTGTTGTTCTGCACGTAGATAGGGTGGGTCATCATCGGGCGAACCGAAGATCAGTCTATCAGTCACTTGCGAACAAGAATAGTTGTTCACAACCTAGATGGACATGAACACCCCATCCGAACAGTTGTAGTGTCAACTGTACAGTTTGTCTTGACTGATTAGTTGCACTAGTACATTTATGTATTGAACAGGATCCCAAAGAGGAGAAGTTTATTTTATACTGATCGTCGTAAATGAACTAGGCCTCGGTTAATTACTGCGTTCTCTTAACCCGTAAGATATTAAACAGGCAGATATATATAATATATATTACTTTGATTCACATGGGTGAGGTTCAGTTCGCTGGATTAATATTCCTACTGTTTTGGGTAATATTATTATATATAGGATGTGCTGTTAGGATATTTACGGTCACCATGTGCGTTAGTTTGATGATGTCCCCGGAGTGAGTTCATGAAGGATTGTTATGCTAAACCCTGCAGGTGGATTAAATTCCGGCATAATAAGAATGTGATGAACGAGCGCTAGCTTCGGTGAAATAATAATAAATTAATTAATTCTTGATTGTCAGTAATCGAATTAATTAATGGACATTATATCTTAAACGTGGGGAGGTAAATCGAGTAATTATTATTGGAGTCTCAAATGTAATTTGGGCTAGGGAAAGGGAGTGCAATAATATAATGTTGGTGGCCCATTAATATTATTTAATTAATTAGAGGAGTGAGTTTGGCCCACAGTTAGTCTAATTAATTAAGGAGCCCTTTTCCTAATCTCCTTAGGGTCCCTACTGTAGCTCTATATATACATCATTAAGCTCATGAGAAGAGAACAGAAGTCTCATTCACACGAGATACACGCCTCACACGCCTCTCTCTCTCTAGATCTCATTCGAGCTGTATCTTCTTCTTGTTGCTCCACTGGTACAAGTTGAAGAAGGGTGTATTGAGTAATACAGTAGAAGATCTGTAGGTAAACCGAGACGAAATAGATTTTGACCTACAGAACTAACCGGAAGTCCGATTGAGACGTACAGTATACCCACACGACCGTCTCGACGAGGGCTTTCCATCGCCGTCGACGTCGCCAGAATCCGACGCTGCACGCGCCCTCATGTGCCGCCGGAAGGTGTCTGGCAGCAAAATATTGTTTTGATCTGTTTGCATCCGTTTGATCCAGTTTTGATCTGATCTTGTTCGTGCAACCCAAGACGCGTGTTGCGGTCAATCAATTGTGGTCAACCGTTCGTGGTCAACCAGATCTACATAAATTTTAAGCCGTAAGTTCTCTACGTCAAACCTTTAAATCCGCTGCGCATAGGTTTACGTTTGCTATTGAATTCGTGATTTGTACATAACGAGATCCTCGCAGATCCCAACAAGTGGTATCGGAGCACTTAGTTAATTCGTTTTGTACAAAGTTCGAATTTTTACGGCTTTATTTGACAAGATGTGTTCAAAAGCAGCCATATATTGGATTATATTTGCATAACTCGGTTTTGCAGAAAAATAGTTAATCCACTATTATGGCGATTATGTGTTTGATGAATGTTGTTGAATGTGATATATGGTTTTAAATTTGTTTTTAAAGCCTCGGGCATGTCGAGGAATTTATGGATGAATGTTTGTAATAATTATTCGCCCGGGGGTTGACCGGATAGATTTAATTATTTGTTTAGAAAACATGTACATCCATTCATTGGATCTAGGATCGAATTATGTAATTTTGTAAATTATATTTTTCGTGTTGTGATCGTGTGTTGATAACCGTGAGATCACAAGAGATCAACGAGCCTCGAAGAATTAAAAAAAAAAGAAAAAAAAGGGAAACGGCGCGTTTTTCCGACCACTGGCGGCGGCGGCCGGGCGGCAGCCAGGCGGCAGTCGGCGGTTGGCTGCAGGAGGTGGAGAGGTTTTGCCTTCTTGTCCAAGCAGTACAAGATCAACCAGGATTCTACTGCTTAAAGGAGTTCCAGTTGAACAGGGAAAAGAACTGTCACAGTTTCCTTGTTTAAGGAGACTCAATATTTAATGACCATAATAGTGGATTTATTTATTTATATAATTAAATTTATTATGCCATTAAATTATTATTTATGCATGTTAATTAATTATGTTCTTGCATGGGATTAATTTAGTATTGCTAGATTAATTATGCATGTTAATTAATTATGTAATGCATAGAATTAATTTAGAATTGTGTCAATAAATTATGCATGTAATTAATTATTGCACTGGCATGGATTAATTTAGAATTGCATAAATTATTGAACATGTTAATTAATTATTGCATTGACATAGATTAATTTAGAATTGCATGAATTAATATGCATGTTAATTAATTATTGCATTAACATAGATTAATTTGGAATTGTATAAATAGTTAAAAATCCTCATTAAATTATACTAAGTTTGAGAAGGAATTTTAAATTAAAGTTAATTGTAAAATTCCTAAGGCCTCCATTTCTAATTTGTCAGTAAATCAATTAATTGCGGTTATGGGCTCCCCCTCGGGTGACATTGCTAAAATTAATTGTAGAAAATTACCAAGACAAATTTCTAAAAGTAGACGGTTAGAGGAAATCTTATGAGAGCGTACGGGCTTCCCCTCGAATGACGTATAATCAAATTTGACGACCTTAGGACCGAGAAATGGGATTCACTTAGAATGCGATTAAATTTATTAACCCCCCTCGGGGTCCCTGAATTCTATTGCATGGCCAAATGGAGACCGACTATTAATTTCGTTCGTCATGAATTTAGTTTTGACTTATGGAAATTAATGGGCCTTAGAAAAGCCCTTCTCTTACAAAATGCGAGTTTGTAGGGCGACCCTCGTAGCATGCATTCTCACAAGGTGTAATAGATGTCGGTGGATTTAAGTTAATGTTGTTTTGTTTTTTTGGTAGTTTAACGGACGGTCGCCCTTCCCTATAACCATCTCTTCGGAATGGCTCCTCTTTTCGTCCCTCTTGGTCTTATCAACTTAAACCCTATGGGTCCTTCAGGCTCCACCTCGAGTCTCCCCGATTCTTGTCCATCCCCTACCTTCTAGGACGATCCTCTCCTTTCCGAGTGTACTTTTTCGAGGATATCAATATTAACAGTTAAATTCAAAAGTGTTTAATCTGTAAAATTTATTTGCATGATTCTCAGGATATTCATCATGTCGTTCAATCCGTTGTCTGTCATTCTAAAAGAAAATCAACTTACTGGTCCTAATTACATTGATTGGAAGAGGAACTTAGACATAGTGTTGACTGCTGAGGGTTATAAGTTTGCTATCACTGATGCTTGTCCGGCGGTGCCGGCGGCTGATGCTCCTGAGCAGGAGAAAGAGGAGTATGCTCGGTGGAAGAAGGCTGATGAGATGGCGAAGTGTTACATTCTGGCTTCTATGTCAAATGTTCTTCAACATCAGCATCAGTCTAAGGACACTGCAGCAGATATACTTCTCAATCTCAGGGATCTGTTCGGACATCAGTCTAGGGCTGCTAGGCAATAGGCTTTGAGTGCTCTGATGAGTACGCGCAAGGCCGAGGGCACACCCGTAAGGGAGCACGCCCTCAGGGTTATGGCGCAGCTCAATGAGCTTGAGGTTATGGGAGGTTATATTGACGGGGAAACCCAGGTTAATATTATGCTCCAATCTCTGCCGAAGAGCTTTGATCAGTTCCGGTTGAACTTCAACATGCACAAGATGCATATGGCTCTTCCAGAACTGCTTGCAGAGCTACAGTCGGCGGAGGCCTTATTCACTCAAGCATCTCAGGTGCTAGTCGCCGAGCAGGCTGGACCTTCAAGGCCTCACAAGGGCAGGAAGAGAAAGAAGTCTGCAGGAAAGGCAAAAGCACAGGATGCTCCGGTTTACCCACGACCGACTCCTCAGGCTGTGGAAAAGAAACCGAAAGGAAGATGCCACAAGTGCAATAAGTCAGGACACTGGAAGGTCGATTGCCCTCTCCTCAAGAAAGGTAACTCTCTCGTTAATGTCGTAGAAACATGTTTAGCGGTTATATCTACCAGAACCTGGTGTGTAGATACTGGAGCCACTGATCATGTCTGCAATTCTTTGCAGGGGTTCCAGGAAACCAAGCGACTTAGGGAGGGAGAGATCACCGTCTACATGGGCAATGCTACGAAAGTGGCGGCTGTTGCAGTGGGAGACGTTACTTTATCGTTTGATAGTAGTAGTTTGGTTTTGAGAAATTGCCTTTATGTTCCTAGTTTTAGAAAGAACCTTGTTTCAGTTTCTAAACTCGTTATGGATGGTTTTTCAGTTTCGTTTGATGACATGGTTATTATTCGTTTTGAAAATCGTTTCATATGTTGTGGTTCATTAGTTGGCAATTTATATGTTCTCAAACCGAACTCTCCCACAGTGCAACATAATGAATTGAATAATGTCATAACTACATCTAATAAGAGGAAGGAGTCTTCGCAGATGAATCAAGCATATCTGTGGCACCTTAGACTTGGACACATCAACCTTAGGAGGATTCAAAAGTTAGTGGCCAGTGGACATCTCGGTCCATTGGAAGAGCACTATCCAACTTGCGAATCATGCCTGGAAGGTAAGATGGCCAAGAGGCCGTTTACGGCAAAGGGGTATAGGAGCCAAGAAGTGCTAGGATTGATTCATTCTGATTTGTGTGGTCCTATGTCGATCCAGGCTAGAGGAGGTTTCGAGTACTATGTGTCTTTCATAGATGATTACTCGAGATTTGGGTACGTTTATCTGTTGCACCGCAAGTCCGAATGCTTTGAGAAATTCAAGGAGTATCGGGCAGTTGTGGAGAAGCTTCATGGTAAATGTATCAAGTCACTTCGTTCTGATCGAGGTGGCGAATACCTTTTTGGAGAGTTCAGGACATACTTATCGGAAGCTGGGATTGAATCCCAACTGACTGCACCCGGCACGCCCCAGCAGAATGGGGTTGCAGAGCGAAGAAATAGGACTCTTATGGAGATGGTTAGGTCTATGATGAGTTATTCGAGGTTACCAGATTCGTTCTGGGGTTTGGCATTGGAAACGGCATCGTATATTCTGAACATGGTTCCGTCGAAGTCAGTTGACACTACCCCTTATGAGATGTGGAAAGGGCGCAAGCCCAGTTTCTCACAGTTTCGAGTTTGGGGTAGTCCTGCACACGTGTTAGTGCAGGAACCTGGCAAGTTGGAGAAACGTTCGGAAGCACGAGTTTTCGTAGGCTATCCCAAGGAAACGAAAGGTGGATTATTTTATAGTCCCGGGGATCAGAAGGTGATCGTTTCGACGAACGCTAGATTCTTGGAAGAAGACTATATTATGAATCATAAGCCCGCGAGTAGACTAGTCTTAGAGGAGTTAAGGGGTGAAAGCGATGGTTCCCCACCGAGTGCGCAAGTAGATACATCACATAATACTGCAACACGACACACTGAGAGTGTACCAGTGCAGACAGTGCCTCGTCGCAGTGGGAGGGTTTCTCATTTACCCGACCGATGGATAGGTCTTGGAGAGTCGTCAGACTCAGTTCCAGGAGGCCTAGAATCGGACCCAAGAACTTACGATGAGGCACTCCAAGATAAAGATGCAGATTCATGGAATGTTGCAATGAAAGCTGAAATGGGGTCAATGGACTCCAATCAGGTCTGGGATCTTGTAGAACTACCCGATGGGGTACGACCCATTGGATGTAAGTGGATCTATAAGAGAAAGAGAGGATTGGATGGGAAGGTGCAAACCTTTAAAGCTAGGCTTGTTGCGAAAGGTTATACCCAGATCGAGGGTATTGATTATGATGAGACCTTTTCGCCAGTAGCTATGCTTAAGTCCATTCGGATTCTCTTGGCTGTAGCCGCTCATATGGACTATGAGGTCTGGCAGATGGATGTCAAGACAGCTTTCCTTAATGGGAACCTGCAAGAAGACATCTATATGCAGCAACCAGAGGGATTCATTGCTGAAGGTCGTGAGCATCTAGTGTGTAAGCTTAATCGGTCTATTTATGGACTGAAGCAAGCTTCGAGATCTTGGAACATCCGTTTTGATGAGGTGATCCAGTCGTACGGGTTCACTCAATGTCCGGATGAGCATTGTGTTTACAAGAAAATCAGTGGGAGCGTGGTGGTGTTTCTTGTGCTTTACGTAGATGACATACTGCTTATTGGAAACAGTAAGAAGGAGTTATCAGACGTAAAGGTGTGGTTGTCTAAGCAGTTTGATATGAAGGACTTAGGTGAAGCAGGACACATTCTTGGTATTAGGCTCATTAGAGATCGTAAGAAGAGAATGTTGTGCTTATCCCAGTCTTCATACATAGATACTGTCTTGGCCAGATTTAGCATGCAGGATTCCAAGAAAGGTATGTTACCTTTTAGACATGGAATACCTTTATCTAAGGAGATGTCTCCTAAGACGTCTAAGGAGATAGAGGAGATGAAGACAGTTCCTTATGCTTCGGCAGTAGGAAGTCTCATGTATGCAATGCTATGCACAAGGCCGGATATTAGCTACGCCGTTGGCATGGTAGCTAGATATCAAAGTAATCCAGGACGGGAACATTGGTCTGCGGTGAAGCATATACTCAAGTACCTGAGAAGGACTAAGGAGTACATGTTAGTTTACCGTGCAGACAGCTTGTTACCTCTGGGTTACAGTGATTCTGATTTCCAGTCAGATAGGGATGAAAGTAAGTCAACCTCAGGTTATGTGTTTACCTTGGGAAGTGGAGCCATTTCATGGAGGAGTGCTAAGCAGAAATGCGTGGCAGACTCCACCATGGAAGCCGAGTACATAGCAGCCTCAGAGGCAGCGAAAGAGGCAGTTTGGCTCAGGAACTTCTTAGTGGACTTAGAGGTTATACCGAGTTTGCCACGTGGTATCACCGTGTACTGTGATAACAGTGGAGCAGTAGCGAACTCAAAAGAACCTCGAGCCCACAGGGCAAGCAAACACATAGAGCGCAAATACCATCTGATTCGGGATATCGTTGGTAGAGGAGACGTTGATGTTGCCAAGATTGCATCAGAGGATGCATGGCGATAGGATCGACATAGGTCTTTTAGAATAACGGATTGATAGGACTATACTGTAAAAGCGAAAGCTTTAAGTATAAGTGGGAGATTGTTAGTGTTATATACTGAAAGCTTGGCTTTGCATGTTATTACACATTTACCCTTTATGAATGAGAATCATGTTAGATTAAACAAGTTCTACGTTCTGTTGTTCTGCACTTAGATAGGGTGGGTCGTCATCGGGCGAACCGAAGATCACTCTGTCAGTCACTTGCGAACAAGAATAGTTGTTCACAACCTAGATGGACATGAACACCCCATCCGAACGGTTGTAGTGTCAACTGTACAGTTTGTCTTGACTGATTAGTTGCACTAGTACATTTATGTATTGAACAGGATCCCAGAGAGGAGAAGTTCATTTTATACTGATCGTCGTAAATGAACTAGGCCTCGGTTAATTACTGCGTTCTCTTAACCCGTAAGATATTAAACAGGCAGATATATATAATATATATTACTTTGATTCACATGGGTGAGGTTCAGTTCGCTGGATTAATATTCCTACTGTTTTGGGTAATATTATTATATATAGGATGTGCTGTTAGGATATTTACGGTCACCATGTGCGTTAGTTTGATGATGTCCCCGGAGTGAGTTCATGAAGGATTGTTATGCTAAACCCTGCAGGTGGATTAAATTCCGGCATAATAAGAATGTGATGAACGAGCGCTAGCTTCGGTGAAATAATAATAAATTAATTAATTCTTGATTGTCAGTAATCGAATTAATTAATGGACATTATATCTTAAACGTGGGGAGGTAAATCGAGTAATTATTATTGGAGTCTCAAATGTAATTTGGGCTAGGGAAAGGGAGTGCAATAATATAATGTTGGTGGCCCATTAATATTATTTAATTAATTATAGGAGTGGGTTTGGCCCACAGTTAGTCTAATTAATTAAGGAGCCCTTTTCCTAATCTCCTTAGGGTCCCTACTGTAGCTCTATATATACATCATTAAGCTCATGAGAAGAGAACAGAAGTCTCATTCACACGAGATACACGCCTCACATGCCTCTCTCTCTCTAGATCTCATTCGAGCTGTATCTTCTTCTTGTTGCTCCACTGGTACAAGTTGAAGAAGGGTGTATTGAGTAATACAGTAGAAGATCTGTAGGTATACCGAGACGAAATAGATTTTGACCTACAGAACTAACCGGAAGTCCGATTGAGACGTACAGTATACCCAGACGACCGTCTCAACGAGAGCTTTCCATGGCCGCCGACTTCGCCGGAATCCGACCCTGCACGCGCCCTCACGCGCCGCCGGAAGGTGTCTGGCAGCAAAATTTCGTTTTGATCTGTTTGCATCCGTTTGATCCAGTTTTGATCTGATCTTGTTCGTGCAACCCAAGACGCGTGTTGCGGTCAATCAATTGCGGTCAACTGTTTGTGGTCAACCAGATCTACATAAATTTTAAGCCGTAAGTTCTCTACGTCAAACCTTTAGATCCGCTGCGCATAGGTTTACGTTTGCTATTGAATTCGTGATTTGTACATAACGAGATCATCACAGATCCCAACATGAGGTTGGGAATTTGATGGAATAATGGTAAATGGAGATGGCGCCTCTCAATTTGTAGAGCGCCGTTCTGCCCAAGATAGCGTTGTACTTGCTTGGGCAGTCCACGATCGTAAAAGTTTCCAGGATCGTCCTCGTGGGCTGCCCCTTCTCCCCAAATCGGATCAACAGTACGACTTGGCCGACAAGGGTCGTCGTTTGTCTGTTAAAACCTTGTATCCGCTCTCGACAGGGTTGCATGCCCTTCTTATCGATTCCCATTTTCTTGAAGGTGCTGTAGTAGAGGATCCTCGCATAGGCCCCGGTGTCCACCATGATGCAATGAATCTTGATCGCCATGATCGACGCCTTGATCACCAGGGCGTCGAAGTGTGGGTGGTCAAACAAATTGGGGTCCATGAAGTCCAAATCGAACTTTTCGCTCACCTCTACTCCCGCATACGTCGCAACCAGTGGAATTAGATTTTGGATTTTTTGGAGTGCTTTGACGCTGGAATCGAGAATTTGCTTGTCCTCCTTTTCTAGATACGTATGCCGTAGGGGGTCAAACACACGTATCGTCCCTTTGCGTAAAAGGATCTGGATAGTTACGTAGTGCTCCGACAAATTCGCTACTCCAAGAATCTGTTGTATTGAGTTGTGAGAAATTCACTATTTTTTTAGGAAAGATTGCAATATTAATTGATTCGGAATCATTGAAAACTTATAGATTGAATCTGCCCCCAAGTACACGGATTTCCCCAATCGCTGACCCCCTCAGTCGCACAACGAATCAACGATTTGAGGTTGTCCGAGTCTCGGTCCACTAACCCCTTTTCAACATCCTTCTCCAATTCTCCCATAATCCACTATATAAAATATAACAAAATAATAAATAATAACGTTATTAATATAATTATTAATAAAAATAGAATGACAAGGAAAAGAGAAAGGATTAAAATAATCTCACAAAAAACACAGTCGGCACGATGGTTTAAGTGCCCAACATGTTGTCCCGTGGCTGAAACCCCAAAAATTGTGGATTGCTTTGCATAATCCCCAAGTATGCATTCACGTGCTGTTTTATAAAATCAAATCAAACATCATCCATCAATTCATTTTTATACGTTAAGATATTACAAGACAAACATATACATACCTCGTCCAACATCATTGTAGTCGGATCAACCAACTGCTGAAACCAGTCCTGGTTCACCTCATATGAAACGCCGACATTCCTCATATTAAATAATATAATAGAAAGTTATTTTTTTTAAAATATAAGCAATAAAATATCTTTTGAATGTACTTACATTTCTTTATTCGTGGATTTGAGGAACCGTTCAAACGCGCGCTCATCTTTGGCATACCGTCTGTTCTCGTCAGGACAATATGGACTTACAACAGCACGTCCTGGTCGTCTTTGTCGATCAACTTTAATCCTCAAAGACAAAGACTGCAGAGAAGAATTGGACTGCAGCACCGTTGTCAACAAAGGGGTGCCGTCTGTCACGCTGGTGACGGCTGTCTCAGAAGTGGAGGGGTGGGCGACGGTTGTCTGGGTGGGAGCGAGGGAATGCTGTCTCTTGGGGAGGGGGTGACGGTTGTCTCGCTGGGGTTGAGGGAACGCTGGCTCTCTTGGGAAGGGTTGGG